>JAHZMZ010001743.1:0-21490 GCA_027743805.1 Lepidocyrtoides sp. E14
ACCGAATCGGTCCTCTATATTAGGGCCCCATTTTCACTTGTTTCCAATATTATCCATCTTTTACATCATCCGTCTTTGTTAGAGTGGGTGCTAATTGTGTTTGTGCTCGGGTGAAGAGACCCTAATAAGATTATTCTGAGTAAACCACGTCCTTTTTCTTCTTCATGGTATTCTCATCGCTATACGTTTAAGATTAATGCAGAATTGAAAGGACGTTTAGAGCTCAAAAAGCGAAGCATCCGTTTGTTTTCATTTTCTGTAGTGGAAGACACAAGCACCATGTTAAGTTAAAAGGGTCACTTTTTCCCAAGTATTGACTACTTTGCTCAATTATGTATGTTCACATCGTAAAAATAACCTTTTTCTCCTCCTTTAATCCACTCCTCTCTTGTTCCTTTTTGCTTTCGTTATAACAATAAGTAGATTGTAGTACGCCAAGTTGACTATATTGTCTCCAGATTCTAATAGTATCTTGTAAAAAAATGTTCCATAAATATTTTTAATAAACCGCACCATTCCATCATATTATACTTTTGCAAAATGTAATACAGCTCATCATCACAACATCATAGTCATTCTTTCTTTTATCATTTCACCCACTTTGTTTTTTCCTCATTTTTTCGGTTGCTTCTGCATCTGATGAGGACGATGATTCATCTTCTAGGTATACATTCATGATAGTGTACGCTGGCTTGGTTAAAGATGATGATGAAATGACGTTCTCGTTTTTTCATTGTTTCCTTCTACGTTTGTCGCTCTTTCCTTCCTCCTTTTCTATTCATTCTACTTCACCGTCTCCCCTTAATGGTTTACCCATTATGCAAATGAGTCTTGGTTCATCGTTGCTGTCGTCTTCATCGTCTCTGTATATTATACAGGCTCATACATGCATGCATATAATACATGCTTTCTCAAACTAGACGATATTTTTTATCCAGTATCACGACAAAATGCCTCTCATGCCTGGTGAGATATCTGGAATTGGAAAAAGAATCAACTTCAGTAGTTGTAGCAGGAGTAGTAGTATCAAGATGAAGCAGTAACACTGACACTGGTACATTTTCATATGTAGACAACTGTAAGGTACAGAATAACACAGCGTAGTAATGCATAAAGCAAACGTGGATTAAATGCTTCTCTACGACAATGTCGTTTATAGAGAAAAAGATGAAACAAGAGTAGTACTACCACTACTGGAGTAGCTTATATTGTAATAGATAAAAAGGAAGGAAAAGAAAGGTAAATAGAGAAGGGTTTTTGACAGAGGGGGAGTCAGTAAAATATCCCTTTTTATGAATATACACATCACATCAGTTTACGAAAGAAAAACCAACTTTTATTTTTCAAAATGAAGAATTAGCATTTGGCTCAGTTGCACTTGCTATAAATATGTCCCATATCAAACAGCAGCGTTCTGTTCTGTCCAAGGTATTTTTGCACTTCACTTGATGCATTCCTTCAAATTATTGTAATTTTTAAGAACCGTTTTAACTGATAAGCTACACGAGTTTTGTGTATTTTATAAATGGAAGGTATATAGAAATTGAAAATAGAATAGGAGGTTCGGATGAGAAAAGAATTGTTTTGTGGTTTTTTGTCATTTAAATAATCAGGATTTGTTTTCAGTGCACCCACGTTCAAAGTCTTTCTTTTGTGTTCCCATTCTGTTCATTTACATCTGTTGTGCTACAACAAATCAGAATGTAGATATTTTTTTTACAAAAAAAGTGGGAGTGTTGTTTTGCTGCTTTTAAGCCGCAATGGCTATTAGTAGCTTTCAGAGTACACTTGGTATTTTTGGTTGTGGTGTATAGAATAATTTTAGCAGGGAACAGCATCAGAGAAGGATTTTTAAATAAAAAAGTAATCGAGGAGATTTCAGTTAAAGATTAGAAAATTGTGTGGAAGAATCGAGTGGGTTTTTCAAATGAGTTCTTCAATGAAAGATTTTTTGATAATACTAATCGGTTTCAAGTCGTACTGTACCACCGCGTCACCACCGTCACACCATGTTAAATGGCTTTTGTGCATCCAATTTTTACCCTTGCAGCTACAAACACGCGCCGCAAATGATCATATTCTTATTTCCGTACGTAGACAGCACAGTTACTACAAACTTTTGCAAGGATTGAGGAGTTTTAAAAATTAGATTTTTTCCCAAAAATACACTCTATTTTTTGTACAACTCGTTAGTTTTCGGTTACATTTTAAAATGTCCGGTGACTTTGTTCCGCTTAATCACATCTGAAGCATTGTAGATGCATCCGTTAAAATGCTGATGGATAATAGGAAAATCATGCAAATTAAGAGGCATTGTGTAAATCTAGAGCTTGTGGTGAGATAAAGAGAAATTAATTAATTTTACGTTGTAATTGCAGCAATAAAACAATCTAATTGATTTATGGATATATTTTTAAATGAAGGGCATATTAAGATTCAATACAATATTATTATACTCGCTTTACCTAAAAATATTGTGGAAGTTTCGTTGTTTTAGTTTAATTCTACATCATTTCAGCATTGTAGTACATTTCTTTACGGCTTTTTTGAAGATGTTAAGAAAGAAAGGAATAAAACTTTTTTTAGTTTATTTCCATCAAACAATCAGTTTGTGAGCTCACCTTTGCATCTAACTGATCCCTAACCAGCAGAAAATATAAAATCTTATTCCCATTCAACTTTTTCCCTTTCTTCGTCTTTATTTGCAGAATGAATGAGCCCCGTGGCAAGAGTTTCTCTCTCTCTCAGTGGCATCGTACCACTTTAGTAGGTTTTTTGGTCATTCAATAAAACTCTCAAGTAAAACTTCAGAGAAACGACCTTAACCTTGACCGCGTCAAATCAGTACAGTTGTAGAAGTAGCAGGCTGGAAACATTTATATATTTTCTAGCACACCGTTGAGAATTATAGTGCGTTGCACTCGTCCAAAACAAAATTCCATAGGAAGTGTGTTCTGTTGTTTTGCGGTTGCATTGTCACTGTTACACAGCTCTTTTGCGCTACTCTTTGAGCACTAACGGACCATAATAAATGTATACCTAGTGGATAAGTAGTGGTTGGGGGGAGCAAAAAGTCTCCATTCACATCCAAATGCCAACGTAAAATGAAGAATTAAAAGCGCTTTTCTTATCGTCACCATTGAATGCTCTTTTTGCATGTGTTGCATATAGTCAAAAGTGTATTTTTATATCTACGCATAGGGATGACGCTAGTGTAGAAATAAGAGAGAAGCTCAGAAGATAAATCAATTAAAAGTGCACATTTGTCTTATTTTTTGCAAAAAGAGAAAACTGCAATATAATGTAAGCATTTTGTAATCTATGACATGGGTATATAAGAAGATTCAATGGTACGCAAAACAACTTTCAAGTACACACACTCCATTCACTTATCCTCACACACTCACAGGGAAAAACAAAACCCATGGAATTATTCCCAAGTGTGAAAAATCCTTTGAGAATTGGGATTTAATGCTCTTATATAAACAATATGAATGGCTATATACTCTTTTTACACCTATGCAGAAAAGTATAAATGGATATAACACTTATTACTACCTATATTTCATTTAACGATAGCATCATATACTGTATAAAGGATATAATATGTAATTTTAGATGTAGTAAAGGCAGATATTAAATTAGGTGTAATAAACATTGCCCTGTGTTATTTTTTTACAAGAAAGATATACAGTATTGTAATGTTTACTCTTGTTTAGAAAAACTATCTTAACGAAATATTGTTCATATGATTTGTATAAAAATATATAGCAAGCTAGTTAGGCAGACACGACAGAATATAAATGAATCAAAAACTTGCAAACCAATTTGCAAAAGTGCAATAAAGGGTAATCTTCTGCGTGCGTTAAGAGCTTTTGAGATAAAGGATAACTTTGCAGCTGCCACTGTACCGAATTAACTGAAAACCTTACAAATTGTTGAATGCTACAAAACTAATGAATGAATCAATGAAAGTAATTTAAAACCTCAACCCAAAAATGTAGTAATTGCAGGTAAAATTCAATATTAGTAGGTTGCATCTTCATATTTGTATTAATGAATAGAAATGAGTAATTTTTCTATTAAAATAGTAAAGTACATGACTGTCATACGGAAAGTTTTCTTTCTTTCTTTTTATTCCACCTACTAAATTTTTATAACGTGTTCATGATAAAATTACAGAACAAAAATCAAAAATGGAGAAAGTAAAAAAGCTCGTTCCAGTCGTGATATAAATACATGCACATACACGTTATTATTTTGATGCTTTAACATACACATTTTTTCTTCTTTCAATATTCACCAGTGAAGCTTTTTTTGGCCGATCGTGGTCTGTCGGTGTGCAAACTTTGTAATTTTGTTGGGAGTCGGGATTGGTTCGACTGTAGTCCCACAGGTATTGATTTCTCCTGTGGGAGGGGGCAAGGTCTCTCGGGACTTTCTTTACTTCTCTCTGTGGATCTCTCTCTGTATACATACTTACCTATCTACGAGTTTCCATCCACCAAATATACCTCATTCTCTCTGTCTCTCTCTCTCTCTCTCTTTCTGTATACTCAGCCTCTCTCTCTTTTCCTCTCTATTTTCTGTCGCTTTGCTTTGACTTGTCTGCTCGCTTTACTTTGCTTTTCAAGCAAGGTTAGGGATGTTTTATTGCATAAAAGAAGACAGAGCACACCGAGAAAGACGCAGCAGAGGATATATGAACGAATAGAATATCAAGCTTATATACATGACTTAACAGAAAATCGTCGAAAAAAAACTTGCCGTATATATCGGTATGTATGCATGTCCTAGTACTTTTACTTCCTCCTTTTCATACATCCAACCAGCCAGCCACCATCCACCACGATAAAATAAAATAAAAGTAAGGAGAAGCAGTTATCTGAATAGGTTTACGCACCGCACGTACAAAATACACATGAATGTATGCAGCAGAAGCAGCAAGAGCGTTAACGTTTCATGTTTTCACATTTCTCTTCCATGTTTCCTTTTCCTCCTCTCTTCTCCTCCTGCTGCATTTCTCCACTCAACTTATATAATAAGTACATCATCATACTGCCAGTTCCCCGACAAAAACAGTAGTTCTGGTTTGGTTTAACAGTAATGCAATAGTTACTATACAATTTCCTAGTTCTCTTCCGTTCTTTCTGGCTTTTTGCTTCCGTTCCCCTCTCTCTTCTTTTTTTTCTTCTCTTCCTCACTTCCCTCTTTTCGTGCTGTCGCCCAAAAAAAAACTACTAAAACTTTTTGAAATGTTTATATGAAAAATATGCATTAGGAATGGATATATATACATAATAAAAAAGACATGGAAGTCTTGCTCTTATTTTAGTGGCAGCTCTACGATATTTTGTGTAGTGGCTATGTGTGTGTAACAGAATGCATATTATTGTGGAGCATTCATGTAGTCTATTTCTTCCTGGGAAACACTCTCTTTTGCTGTACATGAATATTGAAAGACTTGTAAGAAGAAGCAAGAATAATAAGACGAGGTCTTAAAAATTTGTAGACTTTTTTCTACCTATATTTACGTCTAGTCACAACGATACAAAATGAATACAGTGGTTTTCTACTGCTGTGCTGTTGAGTTATACAATACAAAGTGGAGTTTGAGAGAGATGTAAATGCAAGGAGTAGATTTGTTGGGAATGAACTACTTGCATTCATTATATATACACTGCATCTCATTTGTCTTTTGTGGAATCATTTTTGTGAGGGCTTGTAAAACCCCAAAAAAAAGAAGAGTGCAACAAGAATTTGAACTGTCTTTTTTATTTAGTACCATAGTTTGATGTATTGCTGCGCTTGAAAATATGTATTTCTGGCTTGATCGACACTTGAAATGAATAAATCTTTGATCTGTATCAACTTTTTTAGAACAATTTAAAAAAATGATGTACTATTTATTTAGTTGGTTTTTAGCTTAAACTTTAAAAAAGTATTTTTGCGCCTCTTACAATTATTCCTTATCTAGTGCATAAAATGGAAAATATTCATTAAACTTACTCTACTACAAATATGCGCATTATCTGCTCATTTCATCTTTTCCATCTTACTTTTCCTATTTCTGGCTTAATAAAATGCAAGTAAAAAATTTCATTGAATAATGTTTCCTCTTCCACTGTTCTTTCTGTAACTGTTTCTGGTGCTGGCGCTCTTACTTTTCGTTTAACATAGTTATTTCTCGCTTCCGTGTATCCTACCTTCTTGGTATAAAAAGTGCTGTTGAACACAGTAGGTAATGTAATGTGTTTTAAACAAAACATATTATTTGCTACTCAATTATGCAATTTCTTTATTCACTCCGGAAATGAAGCCGTGGGGATTTTTCTGACATTTTTATCGTTCCTTATTTTGCATAATGTCTGTCCTCACAAAAATAAAATAGGTACCATAACACACACACACTCACGCCTTCTCATGTTACAACACACGCAGTTGGTTAGGATGTTCTGCAAAAGTACAATTTTGAATTTTGTCGTATAATGCGACGTATAATACTTGATATTGTATTACCTACAGTGTGAATTCCAATTTTTCTCCCCCTTTCTTTAAAAAATGTAACATCCATTCATATTCCCTGAAAAAAGGCAAAACGGGTTTTTCGTGTGCATAGGAAAAACAATATTTTGTTTCTTTTGCCAGTTTGAAACAATTTTTCTTTCTTGTTATTATCATCCCATGTTGTTGACTTTTAGCTAGTTGCACTGTACTGTTACTGGTATGTGCATAATGCTGCTGTATGTAGAACTTCATTGTAAAACGACCAATTTAAATTTAAGACAGTTCAAATTTTCACTTCTACTTTTTGCATATTATACTTTTGCTTTTTTCTACAATTTTATTCACCTTTCCGTATTCACTCGAGCTGTTCAAGCATAAGGACATCATTAATACATTTTCTTATCTATTTTCCTACACACGAAAGCTGAAGGATATTTTTTTTTGTAAATTTTAAGCAAAATTAAAATACAGCAAGTCAACATAAAACTTTCAAATTGGGAACAAAAGACCCTGTCCATTTTTCATGGAGACTGAAAGCGCAAACTTACACTAGTACGTAAATTACTTGCTGAAGCGTGCATAAGAGCAAGTGAAAATTTAGAAAGAAAAAGTCCTTGTGAGACGCTTCTACCTATTCATGTATGTATGAAAACATGCATGGGAATAATAGTGGGTACCTATTTATTTAAAACATGTCTTTTCATTTTCTCCTCTTTCACTTTCTCTCTATGCTCTTTCTGGAGCACTTTAACTCTCTTGTTGTTTTTGCTCCTTTTCCTGGTTCTCTCGGATCTTGAATGATATTATTATTATTATTATATGAATATGTAGAGCACACAGGTAACAACAAAATGAAAGAATACTAGAATAAAGACAAAACATATGGGAATACATAATGTCACTTTGTCGTGTGCCGGTATACAAAAGCTTTAGATTTGCGATGGATGCCCTTACACAAATGCACTGAAAGGAAGTTTTGTACAATGCATGTTCTAGGATATATGAAATCAGTTTCCTTTCCCTACTATAAACATGCTTCTGATCTTGACAAAAAAAACAATATTATGGAAAGATTATGTAGGTACCTACACAGCTATTCCAACTTACATATATGTTCTTTTGCGGCTCCAGCACAAATTATATATATGTAGGTACATAATAATATACGGTCTTCTATTTTGCTATCTTTGCATTTCACTGAAAGGCCACAGGAAAGGGATTGTGTTTTTTGTAGTTTCATATTATTATTATTATTGTGCAAAGCTTGTATATTATATTATATTCTAGTTCTTCTACCGGATAATAATGTGGATCTTTGAGTGTAATACAATATGGCAGTTTGTTTTGAAAGGGGAATTTTCTCAAGTCTTTTATGGAAATTGAAATTTTATTTGATGCTTACACTTTTTCCAGATATTATATTATAGTGACTTTTGAATGAATATATAAACATCATCAAGGGAGCGAAAAAAGTTGCTACAAAAAATAACAAAGAGATACATGCATACAACTTAATAGGTATAGCTCAATGGGCATTTTGAGGTATATGGTTTGGTACTCCTAAGATGATGGCTTCAATCTAAATTCTAATTGAATATAAGAGTCGTGTGCGTACCAGATACGCCTATGTTGTAGGTATTTTTTGAATGTAACATATATGCAAAAAGTACTTTGGAATATAGCAGGTACTTTTATTGTTGTAAGATTATTGCTTTAAATGTTAAAAATTATTTTTTATACATGCATTAGTCACTGTTATAATATACTTTTGTTAGGATAACATGGCAAATGCTTTTCCAGTTGATGCAATTTACACAATTTTACAAGTTGGATTTTCAGACATCCCTGAATAAAAACTTTGGTGAATGTAAACATCTGATTTTACGCTTGAAAAATGTGTACATATTTTTACTAGATAAAATCGGAGCTTCTTCTCTTTTACCTGATATCAGGTATCATTGTATTCCCAAAAGGGAAAACAGCACATGAAAGGGCACCTACATATGTACATCTCTAGGTTTTTAACAACAAATGAAATACCCTAAAAACACCTGCTGATAGCTTTTATACTGAAAAAAAGTAGTCTGATTCAAAGTTTTTTTGAATAAAAATATTTATACGCATGAAGAACAAAAAAACTACACAGCTCGGTTCGCTTGCTGCTATATACAACAAATTCTGTTTTCATTCAGATTCCGGATCGGGCTGCAAAAATCATCATGATCATCGTCATGAGTCCTTAGAGAGATGTGGAAAGCGTGCCGGCATCAAGGAATAAGAGCTTCTCCAGAGAGAAAGTATAAAGAGATGGTTATACCCATATCCCACAGAAACCTCTATACCTATCCTTTTAGAATCAATAGTCGAAGTAGAAATACATGCTACACAATACATACAAGAGCAGTCATCACTTCTTGCAGTTTTCCTTTAACAAGCCTAGTCAGCAGCAGCGGTGAAAGTGGTGGTGGTAAAGCCAAAAAGCCGTTTGAAGATCGTTCCTCTGGGATGACTTGAGCACGGCCTTGACGAAGTGCTTGCCTGCTACACTTTCACTTGACTTGCTTTTACACGTTCATCTACTTTGTAACATGAATACCTACAGGAAATCTTTCCAAACATGCTTGCCATTATATATAGTAGTACCTCAAGTTCTAATATTTATATAGGGTAAAAACTAGTAACAACTGTTGCGAAAATAAACGTGTTCTAAAATCTAAACATTGTAGTATGTAGTAATCCGTAAAAATCAGGTAGGCAGTCATTACTAAAGGATTTTCTCTACACGTTTATGAGCATTCTTCTTGAACGTGCGAATGGATTGTATTTTTGTGCTAAAATGAATCTCAAGTAATTCGATTAGTGATTTAAAGTTACATAAACGATACACTTTTTCAAGACACATAAAATGAACACCTGTTTTGGTGAAACTTGATCTAGAACTGCCTATTTTATACAAGTTAGCGAGACAAAGCAATTCTAAACTGCAAAACTGGAACATATGGCAGGGCATAATAAAAACCAGGCTTAATGCAACAAAAACACAAGGAAAGTGCAGTGTTTTAATGAAACTGAAACTTTGTTGGTCGCTTCGCTGTTTACATATTCTTTTCATTATACTTTACCATTTTCTATTTATGCCAATTATAAACGTTCATCTACTCTTCTGTTTGAAGTAATACATGTATTTGGCAGTTGCAGCAGGTTTTTTATCTATTTTATTGATGATGGTCATGCCTCATCTGTCTAACACTCGATTATTAAAAGAGGCATATCCATTGCAAACTATTATTGTTGAATGTGGATGGAACAATAACAATAATGGTGACTGTCATAATACCTAATGGCAATCAGAGAATGACAAAAAACGGATTTTTTTATTTTTATTAAGTATCGTGAGTCAGTGAAAAGCAACTGCTTTTCTATTTTTTATTTGCGCATTGTTTTTTTATTGCATTTATGAAGTCTAGGAAAAAGTAAAATATACAGGACGGTTATACCATCAACTCAACTATCCACACCACTAGAGCTCCTTCATGTCATTTTATTCAACGTGTTGATGATGATGATAATAATACCTTCTGTGCGATTCTTGTCTCGTGCCCTTCCTGAACGGGAAGTCATTGTCCATTTAATTCAATTCATATTGTTCAAGTGCATAGATACAATGGTAAAGTGAATGACTGATTCTGTAAAAAGTGATACGCGATGAAGGGTGCTTCGTTTTCCTGGTCAACCATTGTACCCTTCTTACCAAAAATACCAACCCCATGTTGCATTTTACAACCCCAGTATAACAGCCCCACACACGCATGAACTTTTTACGTCCACTGAACNGATGAAGGGTGCTTCGTTTTCCTGGTCAACCATTGTACCCTTCTTACCAAAAATACCAACCCCATGTTGCATTTTACAACCCCAGTATAACAGCCCCACACACGCATGAACTTTTTACGTCCACTGAACAAAAGTAATGTTCCTTTTTTACTCATTCAGCCAGCTTGTCTTGTTCCTAATGACACAATGTCATTATTGCTTTGTTCTTCGTGTAAAAAATGAGTGGCTAGATCAAGTGACTTTTTTAATGGGCCAAATGTTACACTTTGAGCAGAGTAGTGCTCAGCTCTTGATGGTGATACGGTGATACTCGCAACCTACTTTCACTGTTTATAACAACCAACTGGCTGTTTGTATTTTTTCTGATTTCCACGCTTTGTACGATACAAGCTCAACATGTTTGAGGTATCAACTGGACATTCATACATAAATGTAATAGGTAAAAACCTGATCGGTTCATTTGCAATACCTTGCAAAGTCTTCTTCTTATTATACTCCAATTGAATTCATGGAACTCTAAAATCATTCAGACTTGAAGAACGTACTCGCCATGTTACCGGCTTTGTACAATATTTGGTTAGCATATTTTATTTGTGAACATATTTGATGAAAAAAACAACTAAAAATAGTAAAAAAATGTTATTTTCTATTTTGCATCATTCCTCCCCACAAAAGTGCTACTTGTGGTTGTGAGGTTTTTGAGCTTGTCAATTGATGTCCGCTATTGATAGCTATCAGTTGACAGCTTTGTCCCGAATTTAAGTACTTATTCTTTGCAGCACTTTTCAAGTCTGACTGTGAAATAAGAGATCATCACAAAACCCAGTTGTACCTTTTGGCAACAAGTTTTTACACTGCTTTGTCGAACAAAATCAGAAAACAATGTGCCACCAAAATCTCGTGAACATTTTGTTTTCTCAACATGCCTGATTGTGATTGGCAAATAAGGTATAAACCCGATTGTTGCATTTATTATTATTATGCCATAGCTTGGTTGTGGGTCAGTAAATACAGAAAAAAGGCATTTATTATTTCGAACAAAAAGAATGGTGAAATGAATAGAAATATAAAATGCACATTATCTGCTCCTCAGTGCTTGTATCAAGTATTGGAAAAAGGCCAAATAAAACTGCAAAATTGTACTGTTTTGGTGCACCCAATCCTTATGTTTGCACCCATACAGGCAGATAGATGCCCTTATTGCACCAATAGATATCAGATCAATTCCATATATCACAATCACAGATCAACCTTATTTCTATCTTTTGCTCATTCATTTCATATTCTATTCTTTTTCAAGAGAATCTCCATTCTTCAGTTGTACTCGGCGTACATATTTTTGACCGGCCTACAGTGTAGCAACATAATGTACATAGAGAGAGAATAGGGTCCTTGATAATGTTTGATAGGGAACAAAAGAGAATGGTGATTTAATTCACCCATATGGGCTCTTCATTCTTGACAAAAATGGAACATGTGTTCCACTCTGGGCTATGTACACTATGTAAATGAAAGAATATATTATTGTGCATACAAGAAGGAATGATAAACATCCACGAAATATACATGCATTATATTCATGTACATAAGTGCATTACTGTGGCAGTGCCCGGAAATATTTAGAATTAGGTATATGCACAAAAAAATTCAACAAGATTCCACATTCTCTACAAACACAGTACGCTTGTTTATATGATACTATGTAGTGTAGCTAAATGCATTAAAACTGACAGACGTACTTCGTATAGTAAACAAAATAAAATTCATTAATTTGTTTTAATACC
Source organism: Lepidocyrtoides sp. E14 (assembly GCA_027743805.1). Classification (NCBI taxonomy): domain Eukaryota; kingdom Metazoa; phylum Arthropoda; class Collembola; order Entomobryomorpha; family Entomobryidae; genus Lepidocyrtoides; species Lepidocyrtoides sp. E14. The sequence continues at coordinate 12,126 of JAHZMZ010001743.1, forward strand.
AGAGGATAATATATTTTATAAAAGGAATATACGGTTATAAGCCACGGTAAGCTTCAATGTTATTGTTGGCATTACACAGATAAGCTGAGCTTATAACAACCAGTGCATTTTATTCTTACCCGGCGGTCTGAGTTTGAGGTGACTGACTAGGTATATATTCCTACTCTTCTTTAATGTTTTCTACTGTAGAGAAAAGGACGAGGGGTACTTCATAAAAATCCGTTTTTATGCTTATTATGTTATGCCGTCATGTCATTCTGCAAGTGAACAAAGGCGTACATATATAGGAGTTATATACATTTCCTTTGCTGAATGTGTACAGGATATATGTTTAGGATGTATGATAATATAATAATAACAATAATAAATGTAGCAGCAGGTTGCTTGTTAGTTTGTTTTACTCTCCACATCATCCCAGTTTTTTCGTCACCCTTTTCCCGTTCATTCATTCGTTTTATGAACCTCTCTATTCATTCATTTTTGTCCTCCTTGTTTCCAGTATCGCTTTCATGTGCCCATATGGGTAGACAGAAGGATGCTTTAAGGGCTTGAGGCTTTTTTTGTGTGCACATTCATACACCTCCCGGTAAATGGATAAACGATGAATAATATACAAGAAGAGCAGATGAGCTTTTTTTTCTTCTTGAACAAGTGTGAGCTCTTTCCTCAGCGTAAAGGCACAATAATGGTGTTCATCTCCACACACAAACAAAACAGCATGGAATTCAACATTGTCATTCATCATTTTACATGGTAAAATGCCACTTCAATTCATCAATTACAAGTACCCTTTAATACACTCTTTGTTTTCAAAGAGATAAGTAAAAAAAATCGCAGTTTGAACTTGTGGCCAACGTTTGACAGGTATCAGCATTGTAGTAAAAACAAGTATTTTTACTACGTTTGACATGTTACAAAAAGATGGCAGAATTCTTTCATTTAGTTAGTTGATCATTAAAGAAAATTATGAATAAATGTTCTCGTTTGACTATTGAACATTCGGTGATGTGTAGGAGATGGTTTGGCAAAGCAAATTTCAAACGGAAGGGTCGCTGAACGTCGTGGTCAAAGTTTTCACGCTTTCTATTTGCAATGATACGGATGGATTAGGATGATGATCACAACAATAATGACAATAATGATGGGAGACGACGTGCGGAAGGAAGGAATAAACTAGTGGAAAATAACTGCAGCCACGAGGAACACAGCAGGCAAAACAATAATAGAGTCGTGTGCAGTGGTCATAACTCATATCAAAACAAGCTCTTTTAATGGATGCATCCAACATATCGCTACATCATCATGCCACAATACTAACAGATATTTCTATGCATCACATACAAACATATTGGTTCTTTGTCAACTTCCTTTTCACCACACATTATATTCTCATTCCAAGCAAGCTATGCTGGAAAAAATCGAACCGTGAGTCTAACTGAATAAAAATTACTGGTAGAAAATGATTTTAATAAAATAATAGCGTCAGTTTATGCTCCTGCATCGTTCATTCATACCATGTATTTTTCTCGGAAATTTTGATCTGTCGATAAGTAGGATAATATTAATATTATTATGATAGATGCATGTCATTCCATTTCCATATATGCTTTGGAGCCTCAGGAAAAGCATTTTTTAGATAATATGCTGCATAATATGAAAACGAAAGCATTTGTTTAGTTATCGCATTACGTACGAATATAAACTTGCGTAAAATATGGAGAGAAATAATCATAAAAAAGGGGAAATGTCTAATGTCAGCCTTCTAAACAAAATCGTGTCATGCATGCACTAAATGAATGAATGAATGTGCATGTATGTAAGTATGCTTGCATGATCGTGATGATCGTCGTAATAATGTGCACAACGCAGCGTTTTGCGATCACAGTCATCATCGTTCTGTGGTAGTGATCATCATATTATCTACCTCTTCAGTTTTTTACATTCACTATTATAAGGTTGTAACGATAAACTGATGAGCAGTCGATAACCAGAAACGTTGGGGAGAATATTGGTGTCATGCAAATGGAGAAAGTGTGGCATGAATGTATTTCATATTGTTTTCCTGGTCATTTTATGCCCTTACTAGCATGGCCAACGACATTCATTTTTCGTGCTGAAGAAGCATGTGTGATCAGTTGAAGGGGATATACATATATATTTCGGATAGTAGCTACAAACGCAAACGACGACAATGAAACCTCTTAATTTTGTAGATTGCTTCTTTGATGACCCTGGTAATGTCGTAATAACGGTGGTGGTAATATTAAGAATAGTAGAGGAGGACAATAGGTTTGCACGAAATGAGGTAGCAGCCCCTCAAAACACAACAACAACAACGAAACTGCTGTTTGGAAGGTATGTAATCAAGTTAGTTGAAGAAGTGAAGGTAAAAGAGAGGAAGAGGGACAATCTAAGCTGGTATCATGTATTTTTCATGTACTTAATGCGTTTGTCCGCACCCTTGTATCTACTGGAGAATGATTAGGTACTTGCTCAAGAGCAATAATGTAATTTACATGTTCTTGTTTCTGTGTCCGACAGAAATGCATATAATCATTGGAATGATTCACATTTCAATGAGAGTACAGAAAAAGAATTGGAGAAGGTCAACATGCATGTGCATATAAACTTGTTGGGAAAGTGGTTTATGGAACTTATGAAGGGCTATTACTTGAGTTTCTGGGAAGGAGAAATTTCTTGCAAAGGAGCATTAAAGAGAAAGCTTCTGTTTTGCTCACGCATAAATGCAACAAATACATAGTGCATATTTCCATCATGTAGTTCAATGTATACAATATGTGCCGAGCGAGATACACCATGTATGTTTTTAACAGTTCCAGAGCTGCTGGTTATTTGGTCTATTTTTGTGTTGAATGAGAAATTAATGATATAAAGATGACAAACGATGTGTAGTAGAAAATATATGAAAATGAAACTAATTTACAAATGCACTGTAATTAGTCTAATTGGAAATCAACAGAAAAGTATACGGTACATATATGTAACATAATTATTGATTGTGTAGAATGCGTTCTTCCTTTTATCTGTTGCGTTACTTTCATGAAATGAAACGCGGAATTTTTTCACCTCTTTCTGGGTGTCATTTCTTGCACTAAATTTTTCAAGTCTAAGTAACTATTTTTAATAAAAAAAATAAACTTGCTTTCTACAACAGAGGTCTCTGTCAGATTTAAAATGTAAGAGCGATACTAAAATTACGACATCAACGAGCTGACAACACCTACAAAATATTATCATAATAACGGTGACCTACGTCGCTTCATTGTACTTTGTTAGGGTGCTTTAATTTTATCACAGGTTGTTTGGCTGATTGCTTGATTCATTGTCAACTAAATGGACCCCAAGCAAAGTACAGAAGGTACAACACAGCGTTTTATATTAGGCCAGGACACCCTTTATTCATACATACAAATAACTTGTCGTTCCCAGTCCCTTTTTATATTCCCTGCTAATGTCTGCGTGTGTTCAACAAAATCAGGAAATTGAGATTAGGTTGTATTGTGGGTTGTGTAAATGTAATAATCTCTGTACAGACTTTTTACTTCCAAGTTCCAACGCGAAGCCAGAGTAAATGTAGACTAACCCTAATATTAGTTTTGGCATTTTGTATACGGAGCATTTGTGCCTCGTTCCTGCTTTCTTGTACATTTCATCATCAGTTGAAAGAAAATGATCGTATAATGAAATACATACATTCTACACAATAGCGCATCTTGTCCACTAACATCAACCAGCAGAACTCTCGTGTAATGCCCCTTACCTTGTACAATTCCCTTATTTTCTCATATATCCTTGATCCTCTGTTTACTCTTCTTGTTGGCTGTTGTTATTTGTGTTTTGTAATGGCATGGTATTTGATGATGGTGTCAGTGTGGTGGTAGTGATTGTTGGATAACACAAAGTCGAATAATAGAGTTTGATGAAGCTCCATAAATTTTTTTTTCTATGGGAGTCGCTGAATAGTGTATTTACACAGTGTCAACCTTAATGAGTGTATAAGAAGAGATATTGGTACAGGCATGTATTGAAGAGAAAGAAACTGAAAAGAAAACTGATTTTTCCTTTCCGAAACCAGCAATGTGCCATCACTATCCCTGTCTTTCTCCTCATTATCAAGTCTTTGACTCACCATCATAGCAATTTGTTGCTTGCTAATATTTTCTCCATTATACTTTCTTGTTTGAGGAAATTTTTCCATCTAAAAACGGTAGCATGAGCCGAGCGTTGTGCAAATATGCTGAATGCTGTTTAGAGTTTAGATAGGTGTATTGGTAGGATACTAGGACTTGTATTTAGAAAAGGGTATTTTAGGGTTCAAATGTTTACATGTTTTATGCATTGATATCACGCAGAATACAAAATGAAGTAGGAATGTATTTACGAATTCTATGCTTCTTTTCAACGTGCTGTTTTGCGTCAAACAATGTTCAATATAACCCTATGCTTGTACAGACTGCATACACCACATTGCATTATTATAAACATGTGCGTTTTACTACGAATACCTCTTCCCAGTTCTTAAAACTACTAGAAACTGTTGGGTACAGCACCTGTCTGGAAAATATTTGTCGTTTTGTCTTTGACTGCCAGGTCATATACGCTTATTGTTACTGTTATTGTTGGTAAATGTGGTGACACATCCAAATTGCAACGGTAGACTACGGTCAACAGTGGGCACAATGAGATTCCACCAAAGATTTTTTGGACTTGATGCTGATGATGATGAGCCAATACCTAGACGTTATACATACTAGTAGGATATTGTGACTTGATGAAAAACCCGCAATGTGATACCTGCTTTTACTTATTAACAATACATAATCAAATGTGGTATCGCTTTTTTCGCAAAGCTGAACCTGCAATAATTGAGTTGAATAAAACGAATGAAAAAACAAAAAAAAAAAAGATTCCATTTGTAAAGATGACAAAGTCCTTGTTCTCAGTTGCTATATTTGGAATGCCTACGTTGTTGTATTCTGCTCTGAATTCAAGACGTTTTCAGGAGAAATAACTAACATAAAGTCAGATGACATACAGCAAGTCAGTAAAAAGAAGCATGACTTGTGACTGATTTGATGATACTGATGAGGCGAAGAGCATCAATTTTCCACATCATCTCTTTTTCTCTAATTCAGCAAGCCACTTTTACTTACTTCAATGGGAGAGTTTAAGATAAAGGAAGCAACGTAATCTCTATTACATCACGGCTAATTTTTCCCCTTCCCGCTTTCCTTCCGCTACGAAGAGTGCCTAAGTAGATTCCATTTCCACCAAGTCGAATTAATCTTTAGTAGCTTTCGTTCAACCATCTAGCAGTACATTTTAGACAGATAAAGTGAATTTATTATTAGTTGATGCACATATATAAATGTATTTATATGTACACTATTTGTTTTGTATGCATACGAACGGGCGCATTTTTCAGACAGTTTTTTTTACGTTTTTTTGATGAGTCTAGGAATGGTAAGAAGATTAAGATATTCTTTTACATACTAATGAGCTGTTGCGCGCTTTAGCTATACAGTTTTACTCTGATGAGTAATAAAATATTGATAAAAATGCATTTCGCAGTAGCAGCAGTTAAAATTGTTGAAGATTGCTAGGTACATATAAATGGGAAATATACCTACAAAACACCTACTTTTAGTGTATATATGCTTCTATAAATTCATCAGAACGAATGCCCGAATTTTGAGCTGTTTATGCGAGCAAATCACATTTTGAAAGTGCATGATTTCTTGTGACGCATCCCAGTTACCATTATGCTGTTATTGATGCAAAGAAAATCTTGTAATGCGCAATGTAATGTACTTATTATTGGTTTATTTGCAACAACATGTATGTACGTAAATACAATTCATAATTGTTGGTAGGTGGATGATGATGTGGATAGATGAATGAACGGAATGAATGAGTGACTGACGAACTGATGAGCGAAATGAAACGTATAGAGGAAAAAAAGAAGAGTAGTAGGGATGACGTTGAACGAGAGAGAAAAGAGCATAAGTTCAGTTGAATAGACGACTAGATGAACCAACAAACTGGGAAAGAGAGATGAGAAGGGAAAGAAGAGAGTAGGTTGTATATAAAAAGAGAGAGAGAGAGATGCAAGAGCAGACGAAAAAGTGAGTGGAAACGGGAAAAAATCATTAAATATTTAATCATCAGTTCATCAAATAGTAAATCGCCTTTCAAAGATTCTAAATTATTCAATTCTCCATTACATTTAGCCAAGTTTTCCGCTGCTACAAACAAGCATCATGATCATCATGTCGCGTACCACGGTATACGCAGGAAAAACTGGTAGTCGGATTGAGGAGAGATGCGATTGCACTAGCACAAGGATCATACATGCAAGATTTTGCTGGTATAAGACTCGAATAGATTGCGTTGTGTGTGTATTCTGAGAAAACACAGACGTATATACATACTCTGCGTTTTGTACATGCACATTTTTTTTGTTTGGATTACTTCTTTTTTACTTGTCAGTTGTCATACGTTTGAATTTGAAATGTAACACTAATTCAACAGATTCACGGGAAACGTGGTAGACACAAAATGCATCGCGTTGAACAAAATATTGGAAATGCCAATGTATTCAAGCTGTTGTCGATTTGATGCTACACTGTCAAATTGAAAGAGTTAGCATATTACGATAAAGGTCTTTTATGCTCGAATTAATAATTTTGTTCAAGCCCATCTTCCCTGACCAATTTGAAGAAATGGAAAACTGATCGGGTTAGGAGGTGACACAGAGATAAGTAGAGAGCTAAAAGACACTGGAGATAAGTTTAGGGAAATTTTGCACACAATTTGTATAGTTAGGTACATTACATAATTTGCGCCAATGCATCACGCGTATAATTAAAATAAATCATTTTCTATCGAAATTTGCACAAAGTTGGTGTTCTTATGAACAGCATAATTATTTTCAAACATAATGTTTTCCAAATAATTTGTGTGAAGATGATGATCGATTTAAGTTTTACATTTTTTTCCGTGCTAGCCCAATCTCACTTTATCAACCTTAATCTAAGCTTGTCCAAAGTAAGCAAATTAATTCATTTAATAGCTTTCAGATTGAAAAATGATCTGCACAAAATATGCTGAGGTCAATATTTTTGGCAAGTTTCCCTTTCAATGAAAATACGAAATGAATCTGACTATGGGTCTGTACTCACTTAAAATTAAATGACATGCGAAACTTGGGACCTGTTGTCGGTGGGCGATATGCACAACTACTTAAAATATGATATTTGAGTCTCAAAGGATTCATTTCATAACTGGCAAAGTGACGAATTTATAAGCAAAAAATAGTCAAACTCTGCCCAAATTCTTGAATGTAATAATTTTCATCTTTAATATGGTGTTATTTATTGATAATATATGAATCAAAACTCAAAAGAGAGTAGATATTAGTAATAATAACAGTAACAGCGTAATCTTTTTCTAGTATTAATTCTTGGCAATGTAACAACCTTTAAGTTTATCTTCTATTTTTTAACGCTTGAGGTGACAACAAGTTAAATGTTTAAAGTTATAATTTTTATTTACTTACATCGACCAATGCCCTGTTGGGTTTCCTGTTTATCTGGAACAAAAATGGAAGCTGCCAAGTTATTGTTATTGCTACTGCTACAAATATGATTATTGCTCAAAATTCGTGTCATCATCATCAGACTACGCAGTCGGCTAAATGTCATTCATGACAGGAATATAAAGCAAAATTGAAAATCATTTGATTCCTTGTGTTATCTACACATCATCCTACCCTTATGCACTTCTTGCTGGTTTCAATTCGAGGCAATTCTAGGTTCCGTTCCAATTTTCTCTTCATCACAAAAGACGATATGTAAAAAATAGAAAAGTTTGAAAAGGACGAGACCATCTCAGAAATTTTGTCAGATTATTTTCTGTTTGAATTTGTTGCCTATAAGAGCGAGTTCAATCCCTGTCCATGTCTACAAGTCAGGAGTTGGAAGAGGAGCAAAAACGCAATAACGGTATAACAAACCGGTACAATTCTGAGATGGCTAGTAAAATGCACACACACACATGATAAATTCATATCCAATTCTATTTTTTTCAATGCGTTCTTGCCCCCTGTTTTTTCTACCCATCAGCATCATCCAACGTAACCATTGAACCTTCTTCTCTTAATGTTGTGTGTTATGTATGTACGGCAGTAAAATATAAAACCAAAGCCACGCACCACCTCATCTCCGCACTTTTTGTACTTTCCTGAAAAGAGAAAACGTAACTGAAAACAAACGAACAAAGGTCCATTTTATATATTTACATTTTATTATAAGACTCTCCTGGATTTAGTAGGAAAAAGAGTGCAACACTAACAGACAACATGTGAAGGGAAAGTGTGTACAGAAGAAGGGGAGATTCTTTTTTAATGGAGACAAGTGAAGTAGCAGCACTCCAGAAATAGTAAAGGTCCGCTTGGCTTGCTATGAATAGTTGTTTTCTAGGGAAAACGAAAGAAAGAAGGAAAATAATAGAAAGTTGTATGTATGCACGTATGAGTCGACAAACTGGATAATATACAGCATCGAGAAAGTCAAAGTTGCATCCTGCAAAGTCCAAATGTTTGTCAGAAAAGTGTGGAAAGCCAAGGGAATCTTTGGTTTCGTCATGTATAATATGAACCATCTAAGCACAATTAGATGAATAGCATGTGAATTTTTAACGATAGAAGGCTGGATCTGCTTACAAAACTTGCGAAAATGCAATGGTCAATTGTCAATATATTACGTACATGCTCGTTACATGCATGCTTGTGTAAGTAATTCGTGTTTGTTGTTTGTCACAGAAGAGAGTCTTTTAACGAGACAGTCTTCATTTTTGCGTAATACTGGAAAGCATCATCGGTTCACAATATTTACATTGTACTTGCGATTGTGCGCAGCACACCACACTCTGTAATATGAGTAAATAAATGGGTAAACATGAAAGGGTGAAAAACGTTCAAGTCGCAAAAACTTTGTATGATTTCCAAACTCGCCGTCACATTGTCGTGTCGAGTAATGTACATACATACAGATAAGTCATGGATATCATTTTCATCGCATTGTTTGCCATTACACGACAAGCATAATTGAATTTCGGAAGAAGTAGTGTGAAATTAAAGGCAAACACAAGGATCATATCATGATGTGTACAACAGTTGATTTGAATTCAATAAGAAAGCATTTTTTGTACTTTCTGCCAGTAGTCAAATCATTTTTCCTTATCACATCGGCTTTCAAACTAATAATTAACTTTTATTACTTGTATTTTTTTCCAGATTCTTCCTTAAGTTTTTCCTCAAGTGCAATCAAAACTGTTTGAAAAAC
>JAHZMZ010001744.1:0-12910 GCA_027743805.1 Lepidocyrtoides sp. E14
GCTCATTTTCAACATAAAAGCCTCATGCTCTCCGTTTCCATTCTATCACAAAATATAAGGTTAAATTGGTCACACTACATTTCATAATAATTTCTATTTTCTTCTACCTACAAAATTCGTTATAGACTACTGCACCATATGCAACGAAAAATGTGTTTTAAAACAACATTATTCAATGCTATTAAGGTACTGATTGAAGCATTGTATGTCTTAAGGAGTAGTGAAACCAAATATTAAAAGTGAGTGAAGAAGTTCCAAGTGTTTCAAAAAAGGTTCAATTTGGTATTATTTCCTTTGTTGATATGTACTGTGTACCAATACAAAAGCTAAATGGTATGTATTCCAGCAAACTTTTCTGCATTTATATTATATGTACATTTTTTATAGGACTACGAGAAAACTTGGTGAAACAAATTATGAAGTAAAGGTTTCGACTGTAAGTATGGACAATTAAATTTTTATTTAAGATCTGCCTAATATGCAAACCTCTCTAAGAGTTCAATATTTCTGTATAAAATATAAAAGACTATTAAGCTAAATAGTTAAACCTACTCAAATACATACGGAAGCCTGAATACTGTGATTGTATTATTAGCAAACTTAAAAATCTACACAGTAAGTTTTAATAAAGTATCCTTCTGAAAAAACAATCTGATCAGTATCCTACTTTATAATTTTCCTACAATTTTATTACAAAACCTTTCAAGATTTTTTTCCTGCAGAGGTGAGTGATCAGGATAATCAGTTTTGAAAGCACTGATAGTTTCATCATAGGCAATTCTTTGAAGGCTATCACTGTCACCGTCAAAACAACGATAATTACCATGCATATTTTTTATTCTATCTTGAAAGACCAAGATATATTTCATCACATCGTTCATTCCTTTTTCCTTCCATGGCTCGTTCAAGTCTAATTTTTGACAAAGTTCTTCAATGGCACTTTCCAGCTTGCAGAATTCGAACCAATAAAGTAGAAAAGTTTGCACTTTTGTTGTGCTTTCCAAACTACCACCTGTACTTTTTGATGTCAAATTCTTTAAAGTGTTGGCTTTTCTTTGCTCTATAATTTTGCAGACCGATTGTACTACGGGAGATTTTTTTCGTGGAATCACTATGTTAATTTTTTGACCATTTGTTGATTCTACTTTGATGCTCATTTTAGTATCCACACTAAAATTAACTTCTTTACTGAAAACCTGCTTCCTTGAAAAGAAGAGCGGGGATGTGTTGACTACTCTCCTTATTGATTCCAAATGATTTCTAAATGTTTTCAAAGTAATCTGTCTTCCCTGTAAATTTTGCGAAATTGGAATCGACAACTTTCCTGAAAATATCAAATTTTATAGCATTTTAATTAAATATTTTTCATTCTTCATAACAACACAAGTTAGGTTTGAAAAAGTCAATTAACTCAATATCTCCAGGAATCTGGAAGCCGACTGGGAGACAAAGTATTCATCCTTTATTTTCAGGAACCTCGTAGGATAGACTTGAATGGTAGTAGTTTTTATCACGTTTAGTCCTTTTACTGATTGCAGGTATTTGAGCAATCTTTCCTGGAAATACAACAATGGACTGAAACGAAATTTTTTAGATTCAAATCAGAAAAGTATTTATGCAGTGTTAAGCCATAAAAAATACCCTTTCTTCACTTCGAAAAACCACAATTTTTGAACAAGTTAAAGCCAAAAATTTCTCAAAAATGGAAATGTCTGGACCACATGGAGAATACAATATCCACACAAAAATATTGTCATTGTTGGATAAGGAAGAACATTTTGATAACTGTATCGGCTTTGGCCACATAAAAATTCCTTGCTGGTTTTCATCATGGTCTTTAATCAGCTTATCTGGCCTTCTACCTGACACTCCTGTATCATCACCAATGCACCAACTAGTAAGCAGTTTGCGCAGATAGTCATCTTTGGTGGATGATCCCAGAACCGAAACAATTCTCACTGAAAATTCCTCATTTGACTGAATTGGATGTGTGTCGATTATCCTCTGTATATTCACCCAATCAAGATGCACCATACGTTTTCCAGTTATTTTATTAGTAGCGCAATATGCTATTTTGTTGCAAGGCAACAAAAGAGTTTCCATTGTTTTTCCTAACGGCAAACCAGTTGAAAAGAAACCGAGTAGCTATTTAACAATGCGTGTGTGTACCTAATTGCTTATGCAGTTGACGGGGCGAAATGTATTCTGATTACTATATCACAGTAGTTCAATGTCAGTTTTCCATACCTGTAAATCTCAGTCTGACAATGAGATAACACAGAAGATAACACGAAGCATTGAGTAAGTTTGGTACACAACATACTTTCATGTGATTAACAAAATATTCAGTGGAATGATTCATGATCCACCCGTTTAAAAAATTATCAGGATATTATAGTCTTCTACATCCAATGGCTCCCCATTTGTCGTAAAAAATGTTTCAATGGACTTTAATAACTTTAATGCTCTTAAAATAATCACATTTAATACGAATTATCTATAAATCAAATCAAATCAAATATTAAATTCGATTTGTTGCAATACGTGTAGAAGTGGACAATTATCGTGATTTTCTTCTCGATAATACATCTACATACTAGATGCTACTACAGACATGCTAAAAATTATAATGACAATTTAAAGGAATGATTGAATTGTCAAGTTGTCCAAATATGGAAAGAGGGAGGGGGTGTTGAGCATAGGAAAAGTGCATGGGAAAATAGCTTATCGCATGAATTTTCTGCTAAAAAACAAGCAATGTAATAAGCAAAACTTAATTTTTAGAGGTAATCACAAAGCTATGCACAAAACCATAACATGCTACTTAACTGTTTGTTCGACAATGTATATTAACAGAAAATTAGACACTTTTTTTAGTTTATTATATATAACCATATCTATAAATATGTAACTAAATGTATATACAATTAAATAGATAATTATTTATCAAATGCTGTATTACGCCGCTTAGTTTACACGGTCCGTTTTGGCACTGTAAGCTGCTCAAACTGCAAAAAAAAATATTTTTTATTGAATAATTATTTAAATAATAAATATTGGACATATATAGTCACATTATTATTGTGTTACCTTTCTCCTTAATTCATCCACCGTCGCCATATCCATCTCCAATCTATCCGAAACGATTGTAATTGCATTTTTATTTCCCACTGTCACTGATTTTGCCTCCACTTGTAGTATTCCCATTGAATTTATTTTCATAGTAACTTCCACCTTCTCCGCTCCAGCCTTATTTGGAGGAATTCCCTCCAGCATGAACTCCCCGAGAAACTCATTCTCAGTCGTCTTCTTCGCCTCACCTTGAAATACCTTGACTTTTATTATAGTTTGGTTATCCACCACCGTCACATATTTTTCTGAATGTTGGCATGGTATTTTTGAATTTTTTCGAATAATCGGAGAAAATACTTGACCCCTCTCCTCAAGACCTAGTGACATTGGCAAAACATCTCGAACTTTTATTTTAGGTTTTTCTTTAACATTCTCTTGTTTTCCTTTGAGAGGCTCTTCTTCCATTAGTGTTTCTTCGGTTTTATTCTCCACCCGTTTCTCCTTGTTATTTTCTTCGTCCCGTTTCTTGTCGGTTGCCGCCCCTCAGATTTTGCACTTTCCAGTGCTCTCTCCACAATGTCCAGAGTTTTCTGTACCAGCGGCCTGCACAATTCTTCAAGTTTCTCCTTGGTTATTTTCACATCCATAGTTTTTGCACCGACAAGGCCCTCAATATAAACACTAGTTGATGCACAGGACGCCAATCGTTCCTTTGCCTGCTCACATTGAAGCTTAATACGAGAAAGAGCACGGAGAGCATCATCCCTGACAGGCTTGACGGAACTATTTTTTCCAGCCATTATATCATAATCTTCCGTTTTTTTAAACTCTTCTATACAGTACTCCACCAACAGTTGGTCGAAATCTTGACCCCCCAGATGTGTATCTCCATCAACTCCCAAAATGTCAACTTCAGTCTCAGAGACCTTGGCAATGGCAACATCGAATGTGCCACCGCCAAGATCATAAATAAGCGCATTCTTATTCCCATGCATTCTACGCTGGAAACTGTATGCGATGGCAGCAGCCGTTGGTTCGCTTAAAATGAATAATGGATCTAGCCCCGCCGCCACTGCTGCATCATTGGTAGCCCGACGCTGCAACTCCGTAAAATATGCTAAAGAAGAAGTGCATTATTAGTTAATTGACATTTAGCATTTAACAAAAACACTTTCGATTAGATAATAAAGTTCATCTATACCTGGTACGGTCACTACAGCTTTTCGAACCGTTCCCCTTGGAAGATTTAAATGTTCTTCAGCCATTGCTCGAAACTGCGCCAAAAGTCGGGCAGATATCTCATGCGGATATCTTGTTCTATCCCAGGTTGAAATCTTGGGATTCCCATTTTCATTAACAACTCGGAATGGCCAAGTCTCAATATCCTTTTGTAGATTAGTATCAGTCCATGGTCTACCGATTAAACGCTTCACATCATAAATAGTGTTTTCTGCGTTTCGGTGAAATCTTTCCTTTGCAACTCTGCCAAAAGTGTCGGAACCATCTTCATGGTATGCAACATAACTGGGTGTGGTGGTTGTGTTGCCTTGTTCCTTGTTAAGAATCACTTGTACTTCTGGTTCTCCTTCCTTACCGTTCACTACCACCATTACGCAGCAATTCGTGGTTCCCAAGTCTATTCCAATGGCTATATCATTTGTTTCTGGACGATTAGCTTCTTCAGCCTTTCGAACAAATTCTTTGTAGCGAGAGTCGATTGCAAAGGCTAACTTGGTCATTATATGAGCCCCTTCCTTATCACCACCTCGTTTCAATGCCTTGTCGATAGCCTCCTTGGAGACTTTTTTGTGATGCCGGGAAAGCTCCTCTTTACTTGGCTTCAAATTTTGTACAAAAAATCTGTCCATTTCTTCAGTGTAGTAGCTAAGAGCATCCTCTTGACATTTGCGCCTTTCTGCTGTACTCTGAGAAGAGGGAGAAGCAGTTGACGCCATTTCATTTTGAAAGTGTCGCTTCAATTGTTGAAATGTCTCATCAATCTTTTTTGAGACAGCATCTTTGACAGTTTTTGGCAGCTCTTTTGATCCAAAGGTTGTCCTCCATTCTTCAGGAATACTTCTTACGACCTCTGTCTTGAACTCCTGATGAGAAAACTGCAGCTCGCCCAGAGATTTTGCAGAGTGAAATATTTTGTCCATTTTCCCTTCATAGTTGTTTAGACAGTTGAAGAAAAAATCGTCAATACTTTTAGCACCCATGATTGTATCTAATTTTTGAGTAGACTATCCTCTCTTCAGGTAAATTGAAAGAAAAAAAGTTTGCAAAGTAAAAATTTTAAATGACACAAATGGAATTTGACTAAATTAAAAATATTGAATATATCAAAATTATCCGTTTGATCTCTTGCACTTGTACACCTACATGGATTGTTAATAAGCAGTGTATTATGTAGTTATTTCTGTTTTTTGATGATAAATATGCAATACATAATACCATTAAACGATAAAAAATGATGATATCATGCACGTAGTACATAATTCGGATTATTTATACATGCATAATGCATACACACACGTGCCAGGTATGGTTGCCGAAAGCCAAAGTGAAAATTGATCGTTTGCGCTTTGCATTATCAGACAAATTGATAATGAAATATTTGCTGAATTTTATAACATGGATTGAGTACATTAATATAAATACTCTGATACTCAGTTTCAGCTTTACTGTATGTAAAAAGGAATAAAACGTCATAATTATTGAATTTATTGCTCAGTGCTTTAATTCATTTTTTTAAATTAAAATGTTACATTTACAAATAATTAAAGCATTTTTGTAATAATACGAATCATACCATACAAAATTTATGATGCTTAATGTGTTCACTTATTTTTACACTTTGCTCGTTTACCTCCTCCTCCGATAAAGAAATATCCTGGCCTACCCTCTCTGCCTTGTCTATAGCCTCTAGAACCAACTTTCTCGTTAAAATAGCAAGACGAACTTGGCCATTGTCCAATTGCGTCCGCATTTGAGCACATTTCTCAAGCAGTCTTTTTCTTATTTCAATAATATTTTCTCCTACCTCTTGAATTGTCTGTTGTGAAATTGGAATAAAGGCAGATTTTCTAATCTTTTGCATATTTTGTATGCTCTCTGTCTCATCCATGAAAATAGAATGATCTACAATGACATCTCTAATTTGCTCAGGTTGCTTAGCCAATTCTATTGCTCTTTTTAAGGCATAACTTGTTTCATTATGTAGTAGTGACCCCACGTCGACAACCTGACTAGATCGCATTTTCAAAAAGTTTTGGTATGCTTTATCCCACATGGCTGAGGATGGCTCGGTTAGGAGAAAGCAATGCTTTTTTTCACCCTTTATTGTATCGCCCAGACGAGCCATGGCTTTATCAAATGCGTCACATAAAATTTTTACTGGATTGGATTGGTTTGTCATTGACTTTCTCCAATTTCTGGAAGTGCCACCAAGACTAAAGTACAGCATCTTTTTAATTCCACCCAGCTTACCCTCAAAACCCTTAAGTTCCCATTGATACTCTGCAGACGTTAATAATTTTATTTCGAGCTCACTACGGTTTCTGAGGTATACCTCAATGAAAACTCCATTAATACCTATGTTTATACCCACCAAAATTCGTCCGTCTACACCTGGAGTTTTGCATAGGATTGAATATGCCGCTAGAGAAGTTTCACCAAGAAATGACGTTTTTCTAAAATATGCCTCGTGTGCCAACTCTCTTAATGCTGCCCGTTGATCCAAGTCCAGCCAAGCCGGAACAACAAAAAATGCATGATCCAGCTTTCCCAAAACCTTTTCTCCTTCCCTCCTTACCCGTCTCAGCATAGCCACCATGTCTTTCCGGTTTTTGCACTCTAGCCATTGTCGTGGCGATATTGAGCTAAAATCTGACAGGAAATCGAGACTAGTCACTTTTCCTTTGGATCTTAAAGTTGTTCTTGCGCAAGAAGCTGATGGGTCGTATTTCCAGTGTTCACCCAGTGTCATTCCCTCGTTACAAATAATTGCTCCAAACTGTATGCCATCATCAGAAAATTGCACACAAATGCAGTTTTTAGTGGAGAGGCTTGGCGATGTCGGCGACACGAAATGTAATTCTTCAAGACGTTCAGAAACAAAAGAAAAATATTGTTTGGCTACCAAAAACACTGCCTCCCTTTCCTCCAAACTTAGGTGATCCGTTAGTTTCAAAACGGAGATGTCATGCAGATGCCTAAGCTCTTTGTGGTATACAATATGTTCAAATTTCCCATCTATAATTTTTCTGTATTCCAGCGCAGAGCTACAAACTTTATCTTGTTTGATAAATTCATTTGCTTTCATATTTTGAAGGTTTTGCTGTTTTCCCGTTGGAACTGGGCGGTACTCAGCAGCTTTGGGTAATTTAACAGGTAGCTGCTGTTGACTAATTTGGCTGTTCTTCCTTTTCAAAAATATTCTGTTCAAAGCGGTTTCCAATAGGGATGTTGCCTCGGTGTGAACGTTGTTAATTTTTCCATTAAAGTCTAAGCTTTTATTCATAATGTTAACGCATTGTTGGACCAGTTTTATGTGAACAGCTTCAATTTGCTGTACGCCTTGTATGAAATAATCATTCATTTTTTCTTCATATGAGTTTATTATTCGATCTGTGGCTTGGCTGCATATTTCCTGCTCGTTTTTACACATTTTCTGATTTTCCTCTAAATAAATTGAAACAAGTTTGTCATAGGCAAGTTCCAACAGTTTCTCCGTTACTGAGCCATGAAAGTGCGATTTAGCCTTCAGGTGAGATGACGCTCTGGCAAGTGCAAGTGAGCATAAGCTTTTCATTTGTAACTGGTCTTCAGTGCCGGAGAAACAGAGATAGTTGTCAAAGATATTTGGCAGGTCAGAACTCAATTGTAGGATAACTTGACAAAATTCTTGGAGCTCGTTATAGTCTTGTATTTGCTGTTGGCTATTCTGGTACGTGGATAAAATAGTTATAAGATCTGCAGTGTTTGTTGCTGTCATTTCATCCACAATCCAAGTAGTTATGGCAACCTCGGCAGCATTAAGGAATTCTGAATTGTTGGTTGATAATGCTTGCAATGGAAGAGATGATGTTTGAATTTTATCTGTTTTTCTGACGCCAGCCAGCTTAAACATGTTGCCTTGCCTAGTTCCATTGTGAAAGGGTGATGAATTTTTCGGTTCGACACTGGCATATTTTGTCTGTAATTTTTGGTAATTAAAATATCGTTTGCATTATTGTTTTTTGTGTTCAAGATAAATACTTAAGAAATACAAGTTTTAAAAATATTGTAAATATAGAACTTGCTTCAAATGAAGTGTTTTCGTACATCCAAACAGGTTGTTGTCCCCTAGATCTTCCGTCCATGCCGCCAGTAGATCTAAAGACAAAAAATTATATTCAATTAGCTAATTAATAATCATGAACATATTATGTCAATTTAAAAATGATTTGAAAACTCTATCTCCACTATCATGGTCCATCCAAGCTTTGAAATGATCTTTTATTCGAAATGACAATATACCTTCGATTTCGTTCAAGGTCAAGAAAATGTACACGTTGTGTTTTGGTGGACTAATCTATGTGTATGACTTCTTCATAATTCTGTTGTAGCGGTCTACGCCTACGCATATATTTATGATGTACTAAGTTTTCCACCATTCAGTGACCATGGTTGCTATTCATCTCATAAAATGTAGCCATTAAAGGATATCAGTCAATCATATATTATCGTTTTTCAGATAAGTGGATCGTAATTTACCTTATTTGTCTGGAAGTATCCAAGGAAAAAGTAAATGGTCCCATAATGTGACTCCCATTGCCTCAATACGTAGGTAAGGTAATACTTTGTACTAATTATGTCGGCCTGATCTGACGTTAATTAAATGTGCTATTTTTTGATGTAATGGAAAATTTTAGTATACTCATGTATATTACAAGATAACACAATCGCATGTCAAATACAAATATCAAAACATGTTGTTGCGAATTCATGACCATTGAAACATAATATTCCGACAATAAAGCTACATAAATACCTGAATCCGTTATAAACTGCACGTGTACAAGATTGATTGACAAAATATCTGTAAATGTGTTTTAAAATATTCCATTCTCATTTCTCATATAAAATCCCTCATTTTATAATTGGGTGGTAATGTAAAAATGATACAATATACATACATACTCCAAAACTACAGTTGACACCGTCCACGGTAGTACTCAGCATAATATGCATCACGTTGAAAGTTTGGCAAACAAATAATGTTTGTTTGAATGACTGCTACTAAACAATTTGAATCGAAATCTATTCCATCAAGGTTCACATATAATTGCAGTAGTTCGACAAAAATGCTGATTGCCTACATAGTGGTACCAAGTTCAACAATAACAAATCATGATTCATGATGTATTTACTTTTTTTTTATAACAAGCAGTACTTATTATCTCCACTGCCCACAGTGTTAAAGATTACATTATTTGACATATTACATATAAGTTAAATTTGATACTCATGTTTTAGATATGTCAGTATTGTAACCAGCTTTTTTCCTCTTCATTTTTACATCACTACATAGTTACGTAGGACAACAGTTGGTAGTGTACCTACAATATTTAACTAAAAGTTCTAATAATATTTTTAGTGAATGTTCACTGAAATTCTTTTATCTTCCAACGGCTCCATCACGTTAGGATTTTTATTATTAAAATGAGCATTTTTAGAAGAACGGGAGATTTTTTTCGAAGACGCCCGAACGAAGATACGGATGTGACAGTTGCAGCAGCAAGTGATCGCCGATCATTACCGAACATATCTCGAGCCTATTCACTCTACCATAAACCTACAGAATATAACGACAGCAAAAATGATGGGAATGACATTGCAATCGGCATTGATTTAGGAACCACCATGTGCTGTGTAGCGGTACTGTACAATGGAAAAGTGGAAATAGTTCCAAATAGATCCCAAAATGTTAGAACTACCCCAAGTTATGTTGCTTTTCATGAAGACGGTTCAGATACATTTGGAACGGTGGCAAAGGAGGAATCTTTTCGTTATCCCGAGGTAGGGTTGTACCAAGTGACATGCCACACGACATTTCATGACATGATTATCTTCAAAACGTCCTAAATGTTAGACTTTAAAAATGGAGGATGCGTCAGAACATTTTATTGACAATGAAATAATGACCTTCTCAATAAAATGTCATGACAAGTCGAATGACAGTTGATAGTCCATAGCTAAAACACTTGTTATACAATTGCACACCATCTTTTTAATAATCCTCAATAAATATAGGCAGTTCAGCGCTATGATTTCGAAGATACGTTCTTCTTTGCTTACTTTAAAATCGATTAAAAATCACAACTTTGTTAAACAACATTTAAATCTTCATTGTGATATCAGTTTACGTTATTTATTTCAGTACCGTTCACTAGAACTATTCAGCTCATTAAAACACAGTTCAATTTATCAATTCATTATAGGAAGAAAGAGACCATTCTTGTATGGTTGAGAAAATGTTATATGACATGTCCTAAATGCTCAAAAATGTTAGACTTTTTTATTTTAAAGTTTGCATTCCATAATAGATTAGGATTAGGACAAAAAGGACATGTCATGACATAAAAACGCCATGACATGAAAAGTCACATGTACAACTCTACATGAGATCACAGTGTATGATGCAAAACGAATGATTGGGAGATGTTGGGACGATGAAAATCTTCAAAATGACAAGAAAGTTTGGCCTTTCGAAATCATAAACGAGAATGGGAATCCAAAATTGAAAACTGGTGGTGGAAGAACCCGCTATCCACATGAAATCTCTGCAAGACTTCTCTCTCGATTTCGTGCAATGGCAGAGGAACATTTAGGCATGAAGCGTGGGACAATAAGAAAAGCAGTTATAACCGTTCCTGCATATTTTTCAGAGCCCCAGAGAAGGGCCACAAATGAAGCCGCATTGTGCGCAGGCTTACAGGTAGATCGGTGTAATACATCAGAAAAAGCTTTGCTACAATGTAGTACTAGTTCAGTTAAAATATACCAGTAGAAAAATGCTTTTCGAAGTAGAATGAAGCTATTCGACTCAATTATTGTTGCGCCTTAATAGTCAGCATTTTGAAATTTAAAATTAAAAACAAAATTAATGTATTCTTGCAAATGTTCTTAATCAAAATAGGTTCTCAACATTCTCAGTGAACCAACAGCCACAGCCATCGCGTACAACTGGGAGCGCAGACTTGAAGGTACTCGAAGGGCCCTAATTTATGACCTTGGTGGTGGAACATTTGACGTGGCAATAGCTGTGGTACAAGCTAAGAATATTAACATTATTGGCGTTCACGGTGACACCCATTTAGGTGGAAAGGATTTCGATCAATTGCTGATGGAATACTGTATAAATACATTTAAACGGAATAAAGGCATAGATTTGTTGGATGGAAAAGACAGCCAAGACAACATAGTGCGAGCTGCAACCCTTAGAGCGTTGGCTCGAATTCGACAACAGTGTGAGATTGTTAAAGAGAGGTTATCCAGCGCAACATTTTCCAAGGTCGATATTCCTTCAATTGCCAACAATGAAGATTTAACTATTCCTGTATCCGTTGAAATGTTGGAAGGATTATGTAGACCACTGGTTGAAAAAACATTGAAAATTGTTGGCCAGGCATTGCAAGATGCGGCAAACGATGAATCCAGTGGAATCAAAGGGAAGGAAGATATCGATGACATTATTTTAGTTGGAGGGTCAACTAGAATGCCATTGGTGATGAACATGGTAAAAGATTATTTTGGGGGTAAGGAGCTCTGTGTGCATATCAATCCTGATGAAGCCGTTGCAATGGGAGCTGCAATTCAAGCTGACATTCTTAGAAGACGTGCAAACGCTCTTCCAGAAGATGAACCTCCATCTCGCCCAAGTACTCCTTACTCTGACACAAAGATATTGGACGTAACACCACTTACTTTGGGTATAGAGTGTCTGGGTGACGCTTTCTCAAAAATCATACCGAGAAACGCTAAAATTCCATGTGAACACGAGGAAGTTTATCATACATCAGAAGATAAACAAACGTCTCTTCGTTTCACTGTACGTCAAGGAGAAAGCGAAAAGGCGTCGGAAAATATTTTCCTGGGGGAATTTTATTTTAATGGAATCCCTCCTTCACTGGCAGAACAGGAGAAAGTGAAAGTTTCCATGACCATCGATTCAATGGGAATATTGCAAGTTAGGGCTGCATCTTTGACAACGGGCATGGAGAATGCTATTACCATTACATCTAATCAGCTCGGAATGAGTGAAACTGAAATCGAGAAACTCAGTGAAGAGGTAAATTCTGTTAATTCAAAACATCATTAGCAACTTTCCTGAATTTTAAAATTGTTGCATTTTTTTATCTTTTTCAGTTGACCAAGCTCCTCTGATTGCAATTATTTAAAATTTAACGATTGATATACTTGGCGTAACACGCGAGTAATGTACCTATTAATGAAAACTGATATTTTTGAATGAAAAAAATAAAAAGCGATGCGTAGATACCTTAATATAGCTTGGTAATAAAAAGTACAAACTTTTTTCCCTCAATTGCGTGGTCTTAAGCCTATCCATTAAGCAAGTGATTAAAAACCCAGATAATTAAGCGCTACATTATTACTATTCTTTTCCACATAATTTTACTTTATTATTATCATTGATGTTTTATTTGTTCAAATAGTTTGGTTGACCTAAAAAAAGTAATATCTTATCAAAAATAAATTTGATTCATGTAAAGAAGATTATAACATAACGCGTGCTTAGATGCACCACCAGACACATTAAATCGTTTCCGAAGCA
>JAHZMZ010001745.1:0-20770 GCA_027743805.1 Lepidocyrtoides sp. E14
CTCCGACATAGTCCAACAGAATGGACCGAGTTTCAAAGTCCGCAGGTGCCCGACACGTACCCGAAATAAAAAATTTAATGAGAAACCTAGTTACAATTTGCCGAGTTTATTTTTTATGAAGTAATATTATACAAAATATTACTAAATTATTTTTCCTATTTGTTACGTAGTTTACTAACAGTTTTCCGTAAATCATGGACAAAGTCAGCATATATCAAAGACTATAATAACAATTAATTATATGATTGGTTACAGACCTGGCCATGGTAAATTTCATAGTATCAGCAATGCAATAAGTATACACGGCGTAAAATATCTCTTGAAGTAACGGCAGTATAAAGAAGGAAGTAAAAACGGTTAAAAACTCATTTTCTCGTTGCATTTTTAATGAATCGAAGTACTTGTTGCTAGAATCATCAAAATAATAGATTAGACATGAGCACAACACTTTTGACTTTTTAAACGACAAGTTATCGCTCCTCATGTCAAAGAAGTAAAATATGTACATACATTTGTCCTTTGCTATATGATAATTGAGACATTTGACAAAATATTTGCACATTTTATTTGACACAAATGTCCATTCTACTACATGTTGCCATAGCGTATTACGTGTCACATGTATTCTTGTTGCGTGGAGAAATTAATTATAAATTTGTAGTGCTTTGCAGTAAGCAATCAGAAAACTTGCATGCACATAAATATACGGCAATATAACCGAATTATGATAAAAAAAAGAACTTGAAAATGAATAATGAAGTCCGTAGTTTACTGAGAAAAAAATCAAACCCAATTGCAAACTGAATTATGTATCTTTAGCAGTACATACATATAAATATTTGTATCATCACGGTCCTTTGTACAGTTTTTAAGTTTTCATCAGAAGGCTCAATTTCTTTTCTTGTCTCCTCCCAGAAAGCTGACGTGCTCACCGAAATAGAACTCTCCTGATAGTATATAGCACGCCTACGATTATAAAAGGTGGTGGTGGTAGTGGTAGTGACGATAATAAAGTAAAGCGTGAAAAATCCTCGTTTAAAAATAAATGAAAGGTTTGAAAACGATAACAAATATATTGTGACGTGCATTCATTTATGCTTGGATGTATACATGCATTTAGGTATATATTCAATAAATTACAGACTGATACGATTATTATTATAAAAGTTGTAGAACCAAATTTATTTTATTTAATACAGGCGAGAAAAAAAATAAGTAAAAGCCAACTTACCCTAGAGAGAAGTGGTGTGATGACGCTTTTACGAAATAGTGACATGAGTATTTATCCTTTTCTATTCTAACAGAAGAGTGTGAAAGTCCAAAAGTTTGAAATTAAATTGGCCAGGAGTAAAAAAACGTATAATGGTGCATAACAATAACCACAACACGGAGCACACGACAAGTCACTGTAACGAAATTGCATATAAACAAATTGAGAAGGAAAATGGAGTGAGAATTGAACTTGAAAAGTTTGTCAAAGATTAAATTTAATTAGGGCAAATTAAAACTTCACCTTGCTTTCTACACTAAAGGATAACGTTGTCAATAGAAATGTAGGACACACATACACTTTCACAGCCAGCAGCACCACCACTAATCATCACACGCATATTATTATTATATGCATGGTTTACGATTAGCAGACATCATAGTACACCAGCTCAACAATAATCAATAGGATGATAGGAATCCATAAAAATCACCATCATGCAAACGTGTTTATGAGTATGATCCTGTTGTAATAAGTAAGTTGATCCATTTTTCTATCCGAACAAGCAACTGCTGCGTAGCGCCATCCTTACTTTGTTTCCAATACAAATGGTCAGACTAGATAGTAGTATCTGAAGTATTTACTTAATAAATTGGCTGTTTGTCACAGATGACCTAAAAAAATGAGAAAATAAAAAGATAATTGACAAATCAGCCTATAAAACAATGGTAACGCCACCCCCATTCTTTTTCAAGTAGTAGTAGCTCAAGCACAAATACATGAAAGTGGCTAGGAGTGCATATCACCGTAGCAATATTTTTTGCGTTTACGTTTCAGTAATTTTATTATCTCAAATCTCCACTTGATTTCAATATCTAAAACTAACAAGATTACTTAAAGTACAAAATACATCCATGCGTAACAGCTATAAATCAAATCTGGCGAACAGTTACATGCTTTCACCTACTAAGTATATTATCTAATATCTCTAGAATAAAAACTAACAATAATAATAAATAAATAAATGCTTTTTCTGCTTCACAACTGATAGCGAAATGATGATAAGTGAGTATGCTTGTTTGCCTTTAGTCAGCATTTTCCATTATTTTTTTTCATAGCAGAAAATGAAGTAGGACAACCGGCGACTATTTTTTTTTGTCCCAATAAAATAAAAAAAAAATCTACCTCTCTCTCCGTTCCGCTTCGCTCCCTCTCAGAAAAAAAAGAACTGATATGAGTTGCGATTATCTTTTCACTTTCTCTGTCTAATATGCTTACTTTTACTTTTTTTTGTGCACGTGTGTAATGTTGTTAGGCAGAGAAGAAGAAAAAAAATTTGTGAGCAGATGTCGAGTATCTGTTCTTAACAGTTCATCCGTGATAATAATGAATGTGGTGAAAGCAGGCAGGTGTCATGCACTTCCTTCCACACTGCCATCCACCACCGCACCGCCATCATCATCATCACACACACTTAATAATAAAAGCCTTTGTAGCTAGTGGTTGGCGTACAGATACACTATACTCCACACTTTAAATAAAAAAAGATGATGATATACTATAAAGTAACAAAAAACGACGACGACGACTACGACGACTCTTTCACTCGCAGATAACAAACGGAAAGTCTTTTTCTCAAGCACCACGGCGGCCGCCGTGCCGATTATTATTATTACTTTGTCAAGTATACACTTCTTCTTCCAGCAGAATTTTTTTTCACAAAAATAAGCAACAGGTTGTACCTCTATCTCACTTTTTAGCTTTTATCCATGCTCCATACAAGAAGCAAAAGTAAAGTGTGTAAAGTGTAATACATCACACCGCACTGCCACTACAGCCACATCAACCAGACCAGACACCAGCAGCAAAGAGATTATTTTCGATCTTGCCAAAATGTCTACATATCATAATATCTTCACGTTAATGCACACACATGCTGTCATGGAGGAGGAGGAGGAGGATCCTAGGTGTTCACGTAGGTATACATAGTATGAGTATGAGGGAAATATGCCAAACAAAGCAAACAAGATGAAAATCCATCTTATTAGAATTTTCACCCAGGCTGATAAAAATTAAAGCTTTTTTATGTAATATATTAGAAATAACGTAGTAAAGTAGGTGCAATAGGTAATTTTATCTTTTCTTTATGCTTTTTTCATGGTAAAGGCTCATTTTTTTTCTCTATCGTGTCCGCTTTTACGTTTGGCTGGTTTACACTTGGCAGTTGGCAAGAATCGCTTTATTGGGAGAGATGGGGAAAAAACAAGATGAGAAAGACAATGAAGCTTTCATTTAGGTATACCTATGTGCATTTATGTATTATGGTATTTATTATGGTTCGTATTAAGTAGTGCACCCAAGATTACGCCAAGATTGTCTGTCTGTTGGAATGTGTTACTGGGAAGTAGGAAGAATGCAGTGTAAAAGCTATAAAATATACGTCTTGAATATGCAAGAATGGAGTTGTAATCAGTCCCAAGGGGGACATAATATGCCCGCCAACAGGAACAAGTAGGGAAGAGGAGGAGAAGGAGATATATGTATAGAATAGAAAGGGAGAAAAGTGTGTGCTTAAATGGAAGCTTGAAACCATAATGTTGTGGTGGTGATAGTAAGCAATACTTAGTACTAATAAAATGTATATATCTCTGTCTACCTGCATTAAAACACCAATTTATATAGAGTACTATTCTGAAGTGATAGTAAAGTTGAGGTAAAACCAAAGAGGAAATTTGTAATAAATTGATTTCAACTTGCCATATGAATAATAACTTTAAAATGTATAGAATCCTCTAAAAGTTTTTAATTAGTAGAAAAAGTTGAGTAAAATAATATCATGATAATTCTCACCTTCTTACTTTTCAACTTTTCCTGTACCTCAATAAAGTTCCTAGTTTGTAGAAAGCAGTAGTAGTACTGCTAGGTACTCATTCAATATTTCACCCAATAATTTACTTTCTCCATCTGCACCTTTTCTAAAAAAATGTCACCATCCTCATCATCATCGTCTCACAACTACAACAACGGAAGCATTACATCACACAACACTAAAACTGCTCCTCTCCTCATCCCACCAATTTTCCCTGTTCTGTCCTCACCATGACAAACATTTCAAGAGATTCCTTTTCTGCGCATTATCGCTTAATTGGTTTCATCACCACGATCACTTACAGTTTAACTATTATATTTCCCTTGTCTTCCAGAGAAGCTTTCTCACTCCTCAGTATATACTGCTACATTTCTTAATAATATTTCTCTTTGCTGATGATGAGCCTGATGAAAACAGAAATGACGAGGAGAAAAAGCCATGTAGCTGAAGCAGTTTCTCTCTTTCTACACAATAGACACGAAATGTAACACTAGAAAAGGAAATATTATGTAGTGAGTAGGCAGTAGTAAGGTACACGCATCTCTAATAGTCGAATTCGTTAGGGAGCTTCACATGTAAGTTGAAACGTTGAAAAATTAATGTCGGTCTGTATTCTTCCCTTTTTCTCCTATTCTTAAAAGGAAAAGTGCAAAGACATTCTGCTTTTGTTGTCATGTCAACTACACTTTTACAAAATGTCACGTAGCTGCACAATCACAAGCCTGTGTGATGAAGAAGAAGAAGAAGAGGAAGAAGCAAACAAAATATTTATCAGGTTTAGAACACCGATTTGTATTATGGATGACGTGATGGATCTCCCCCAAGGAAAATAAAGAGAAAGAGGTAGGTTGGGTATGGGTTTCGTGTGGGAAATGAAACAAGGTTACAACTGTAATGAGTAAGATGAAGAATTGATGTCTGAACGAATATTATTTCTTTAGGGTGATTCGCAAAAGCACATTTAAATGATGGAAAGTTTGCACGTGAAAATAAGGTTTCCAAAAATGTTTCTCCTTTACGTTATATGACGAATTGCTCAGAGAGAGTAAAAGTTAATCCGTCTTTTTGTTCCAATTACTTAATTTTTTTTTCACAAACACAGTTACATCTCTAATAACAGTAATAATCAATCTTTTTCACTGTGTATAACTAAAAACCTCCATCACCAAGACATGACTTGCCTCCAACCAAACAGTGACATGAGTTGGGAAGCTGCTCATAAAAAATTTTTCATAATGAATGTCAGTATCATCATAATAATATTCATATTATGAAACTTGACAATGAGCTATTTTATTTTAGCAAATCCATCAACCTAATTGAAAGGTTGTTATAGATAATCATTTAAAGACTTCATATTAATTAAATGAGATAAATTGTTTTGCTGTAGCTTCTAGACAAGTTTAGGTATTGTTTCTTTAATATTGTAAATAAACAGGGCAGAAAACTCCAGAGAAATTATTTTTTAAATAGTTTATTTCGGTTACGCTACGCCGATCATTATTTTTTTGAGCATTATTTAAGTTATTTCGTTTTTTTTCGATTTTGCATGAAGTAGCAGCACCAGCATCATAAATAGAAGTTAGTATGCTCTGCTCCTCGTGTGCGGGTGTGTGCTGTTTGCCCTGAAAGTTGTCTGTCAGTTTGCAGGAGTAACGAATAGGATACGCATACGTAAATACCAGAGCCAGGGAACAAAGATGCTACACCACACCACACCAAGGCGCCAACAAACGGACAGCTCAAGCCATCTATTTTTTACAGACGAAGCGATCCCACTGTGTGTGAGCGACTTTCAACTTTTCTGCTTTTTATCATCTGCTCCTTCACAGTAAATGTTTTGTTTGGAGAAAACGTCTCATTTTCGTCGATCTCAGTGTCCAGTTAGTAGCGTTTTTATTATAGATTGCGTGAGAGAACACTGTGATCCTTTAATTGTGTTGCTTTAAAAACCGTCGTTGTCATTAAAAAATGGAAGCAATAAAGTCGCCACTTGAACTAAAACAGTATTAGTTTTCGTACAGATTTATATGCCAACGTAGACATCTTCATTTACTACAAATTAGTTTAAAGTTTTCTACTGTTTTGTTTTATCTGTTTGACTGTTTCAGTCGTCTGTGTAAGGTTACTCATAAAGTTTACGGATGATGAACCTTCTTGAATATTAGCGCCGTAATTAAAGTCACCTTTGAGACAGCAATAGAATAATTTAAAAAAATATTTTTTAAATAGTAGTCCACGTAACAATGTATGACGACGAGGAGTCAAATAGGATCAATGCTACTGCCATTCGTAGGATTGATCCGACATTCGCTAAACTGCACGGAACTGCTAGTCAGGTTGCTGTGTATCGCTACAATTCTTCTACTCAATCATGGGTAAGTTTCGAATTAAACATTTAACTGTAGTTTTATGATTTGTTTTACAATTCTAAACAATTTAAGATAACTTTGTGATATGGGGACAAGGAGAGCCAAAAGTTTGGGTAAACTTTTTTTGTATAACGAAAAACATTGGTAGTGCTCGTTATAATATATGTACATACTTTGAAATATCAAGCTTTTTTAATTTACATGTATGTATCTGCCAAACTGAACCAACTCACTTTTAATTTGTTAGCTCATCATTCTTTTTCCAAAGATTTCTGAAAATTGTAAAGATTGTAAAAAAGAAAATGGTGGTGCTTGTGCAATTATTGCTTGAGATTCGTCATTGCTAATTTTTCATCTTGTGTCTGTTTGTGCTTTCTTTGTCTTGTTTATGGCTCTTCATCTCCATCAGGATAAGACTGACACTGTTGGGTGCCTATTTCTCTATGAACGGTAAGCCGCTAGTTTTTGACGAATAGTCTTAATTATTTTTTTAAATTCAATATATTGAAAGTACGATGTTTGTATGACTTTTTCCACTGCAAACTTAACTCTCTAAATTTATTACTGTTTGAGTGATAATGCTGTCACTTACAACACTTGTCACTGCATATACTTCCTTTCAGATTTAATATGCCATAATGATGATGATAGAAAACCGTTACAGGGCATGTTTATTTCCTTTTTTGCACTATCACGACGACTACCTTCCGACCATCACCACCCGTCCACTTGATATTATCTTACCACTTTTTCACCGATTCAGTCATCACTCAAAGAAACCCACTTTTTTGTAAAGTTAGATCTACATAACGCCACGTAAATATGTACATCCTCGAATGTCGGATGAATGAAAAGGAAAAGCGGTGAAGGTCTACTTGAGTGGTTATACTACCACCTGAAGTGAAAAAAAGTGGTTTACTTGCTTGATTCGCTGAAATCTGTGTCTTTAGTCTTTTCATATATTTGTTAGGTAAGGTTATCGTCTTAAACACACAAGTGTTTAATCTATACAATAAATAGGAAAGGGCGAACCAGAATATAGGAAAGCTGTATAAGCTGTTTAGGTACTCTCATGAAGAGTTAAGATTATAAACTTACATTTTTTGTATAGAAGTAGCAATAGTATTACATATTATTCAACAGTATAAATATCACCATCGGTCGACTTTTTTTCTAGGGAGAAGAAGAAGGAGGGAGCGGCAGCAATTTTTTTTCTTTCAATGACTGTATACATTTCAAAAAAAAAATATATTCCTATTTCTCTACATCCATCCACCTCCTTGTCCTCTTAATATTACTATTAATATTTATGTGTCCTACCCAGAATATAGGAAAGCTGTATAAGCTGTTTAGGTACTCTCATGAAGAGTTAAGATTATAAACTTACATTTTTTGTATAGAAGTAGCAGTAGTATTACATATTATTCAACAGTATAAATATCACCACCGGTCGACTTTTTTTCTAGGGAGAAGAAGAAGGAGGGAGCGGCAGCAATTTTTTTTTCTTTCAATGACTGTATACATTTAAAAAAAAATATATTCCTATTTCTCTACATCCATCCACCTCCTTGTCCTCTTAATATTACTATTAATATTTATGTGTCCTTTTTTCATGAAAAATATGAAATAGAATACATATTTAATGTAATATTGAAATGATCAAATATTTATCTCATGATAAAATATAATCGTCTAATGTATCAGGTAGTCTTTTAAAAAAGTGTCGCATTTGCTGCCACTGCCACCACACCACACACCACCACGACACGACACAGTACCGGAATAATGATGTTTAAAAAGTATGCAATATTATTACCGGTGGTGCTAAAGCAACAACGGCAACAAAGTTTTTTTTCATAGGTGAAGTAGTAGAGATAGATACACACACGCTTCTCCCACAACAACCAACTAACTACCACGACGAACGAATGACGATAACGACTATGATTCTCT
Organism: Lepidocyrtoides sp. E14; assembly: GCA_027743805.1. Classification (NCBI taxonomy): domain Eukaryota; kingdom Metazoa; phylum Arthropoda; class Collembola; order Entomobryomorpha; family Entomobryidae; genus Lepidocyrtoides; species Lepidocyrtoides sp. E14. The sequence continues at coordinate 8,405 of JAHZMZ010001745.1, forward strand.
TCCCTTCTACTACAACTACCAACAACCATGCAGGCAGCTAGAGCCAGCAGCACTGGTGCTGATGTCACAGTAGATAAAACAAAATTTTGAATCGCTTCTCCTTCCTCTTTAAAACTTTTTATCCTTACCACCTCTACCACCATCAGACTGTTACTTAACTTACCACTGCAAAATTAGAAAAAAAATTGACGCATGCATTTTTATGTATTAACCGATAATGCTGTATATCACCACCACGTTTTATCCTCCTCTTCTCCTTGTCTCATCATGCCTATGGCTCTCTTTTCCAAGAAGAGAAGAGAAACCCTTGTACTATACGAAGAAGGAGTTAATACGAGAAAGAGAGAAGGAGGAGGAGAGGAAGAAGAAAAAAAAGAAGGAGAAAAAAAGGGAATATGAGGAAAGCATCTTCATGAAAAACTATGATGATGATGATGATGCTGATGATGATCGTCATCATCATCTTCCTTCATTATACTCTTATGTAGAGGAAATCAAAAAAAAATCGGAGGAACGATGGAGGAGTCTAAGAAGATTATGATGATGATGTTACGATTATTTATATTTTGTTCGTGCATAATATCATCATCGTCGTCGTCATCATCATCATCTTCATCATCATGAACGCTGCGCTGCGGCTATTACTGCTGTAATATAGATACATACATAGTCAGTTTCCTCATCTCTCTTGCTTATCTTCTTCCTCTATTTTTTTTCTTTCTCTTGTTTTTCTTTCTTTTGGCTGCCTCTTCTCTCGAAAACATGCTCTTTTTGTGGTTCCTTTTCTGGATCAGAGGATAATGTGATGATGAAGTTTGACTTGGAGTATAACTAGAAGCGGCGTGGCGGCGGCGGCGATGGTCGTAGTGGTGGTGAATGTTTGCCTGAAAAGAGATGATTGTACTTGATAATAACATATTTTGAGTTAGCGTAACAACGTTGATATAGATTGCTTGGAAAGAAAAGAAAATTCATGACATAATAATAATAATAATAATAATATAACGGCAGCAAACACTGTTGCAGCGCTGCTGCTGCTGCTACTCTTGCTTTTATTATATTCCGAGCGTAAAAGCAAACTTGTTTTGATGCTCTTGTTCTATAATTGTATCTTCTGAGTATTTCCGAACTCGGGTTTTTTTTTGTTCAACGCTTAGTTGCTGATGATGATGATATGTGGTGGTGGTAGTAGTAGTAGTTTGCTATTAATATTATCATTGAAAGAGTAATAATTATTACAGCTTCTTCTCTTCTGTGGCTGCTGCTGTGGTAGTAGTAGTGATGGTGGTAATGGTTTACAATCATCGTCATTGCCATTGCTTTCCATTCCATACACACTTGCTTCTATTATAACTATGATTAAGGCTGTTAGTAGGTAGGTGGAGGAGGATTATTTCATGCTTGTAACAACTTCCATTTTGTGAAAAATCACTTCTTTACTAGTATTGGATAAAGGTTATATTGGTATGTAGTAGTAGTAGTAAAAGCTCCCAGTCATTTCGAATAGTGTGAACATAAAAATGTTGAAATGCCATTACTTTTAATGTTCTTTTATATAAAGCAGTTAACTCCATAAATTTGTATAGTAGTCGGTGTGTGTATTGTCTGTCACGTTGCTTTCTTTTCATGCTTATGCTTTTCACTGGGGAAATGAGTTAATGGGTATCTTAAGTGAATACAAGGTACGTATGTACATGTGTCGCAGCAGCATAAAATCCATTTGTTTCCAAAAAAATGTAATCTCTCAAAATACGCTGTAAGATTTTTGCTTTGTATTTTATATACCAGCTTTTGTAGTGTTGGTCGGTGATGATCTGACAATGTCGACGTGAGAATGCATGTATCCATTGTATATCTGTAGTGCTTCCTTTAAAATATCCATCAGTTATCAAGCTCATATTATGCTCATAATATTTTGGCGTTTAATAGCATGTTATACATAGTTATGAAAGACGTCATTCATCAGAGTATCACAATAGCAACAAAATGAGTCAATTTGTTTGTGTCAAGGGATTAAATGGTGAGTTTTCATGCCAAATTCTAATATTTTCTTTACTTCATTTACACCCATGTTTCCTTGTTAAATTGTTCAAAATTTTCTTCTCACTTGTACTGACCTCGCTTGCTTTTATTATCGTCTTCCAATTAGATACGGTTTTCTAATAACTGCACAAACTGTGCCAGCAACTGTGCATATTTTACGGCAAGAAGAAGGCGAGAAAAGAAGTAGCCTTTGTTTGCAATGAAGCTCCGAAATCTTTTTTTTTTGCATGCAGGTGTCTATGTCCAGAAAAGAAACTGAAACGTTCAAATTGTTAGTGTAACTAGCAATAAGTAATATTAAAATCCTATTCAAGATAAGCGACCATCATCATCATTATCATCATCCAAACGTATTTTCTCTAGTAGTAGTTTGCTCTTGTTCTTCTTCTTTAAATAGACATAGGCGCATGCATTTTTAAAATAAATTATTACTTTTCCCAAACAGCTTTCCCAATCATCTTTTTCATTACAACGGATTTGTTATATAGAAACCAAAACTGTTTTCTTTTCTTCCCAATATTTTCACATGCAGTTGAGCAACAGCACCAAAGCAATATTTAGACTGGTAGAAATGGGATCGCGAATACTATTTTACACGCTATTTTTTTTCTTGGCTAGCCACTATATTAAATTATTATGGTAATATTAAATTGTCGACCAGTGAGGACGTTCACCACCACCGACATCACCGTCACCGCCACCATGCATACATGCATGAATGCTCTATCTTCATTTTCATTATTATGAGTCATAGCCAGTTTATATATTTTTTTCAGTTTTGGCAATACCCACCCAACTTGGATTTCCGTCTTGTCATTAACGCCATTAAACAATATTTTTTTTATACAGTCTACTCACACATGTATTCATGTGGTTTCTTCTCCAATGAAATTTAATATTAACTCTGCCTTCCATCTTCGCTTCGCTTACAGTTCACGTTTCATCTTAAGCATATAATGTAACTAGCATAGGATTTTCCCTGGTAAATTCAATTAGTGTTGTTACACAAATTGCAATTATTATTGTTTTTAAACTTTTTTCATATGTAAAATCAACCAAGTGAATCAGAACGTCGAGGAGAGAGATTCTGCTACGGACATATAAGAATCAAGAAGATAATATGCACTTGCAATAATGACATACAACTTTTTTTTGCTTCTATAGATAGAAAGGCTCCTATTAATTTTTAACTTGTGTTACTCACATCTTCAACTTTTCATTTTGATATACAAAAAGAGGGGCAAAAAAGTGGAGCATCGATTGTCAAAATTTGCATGCATATTATAACAGTCATTTGTTTAGTTGGCTTAGGAGTTTAGTTTGGTTGGTTGGGTTGGTGGTGGTGTTGGTGTGGTAGCAGCATAAAAATGCAAGCGTGTGTTTTATTTATATTTTCTTTTCTTCTCTTCTCTACCAGGCTATTAATCTAGTTTTTTGATAGGAACCTCCACCACCACCACCATCGCCACATACGAAATGGGAAAGGAATTTGCTAGCTGTATTTTTATTTATTTACTTTTCTATTTTCTCATGTATCCCCATGAATTAGCCACACGTTAGGGTACAGTGCCAACAGCAAATATCAAGCAGTTAAAGTTTCTGACTCAGAAAGAAAAAATGTAACATAACACAAAGCATCATCATGATTACACGACGTATGACGCTTTTCTGCATGGTAATAAAGATATCGCTTTACTGGCAGCTGGAAGACGGTTTGATGGCTTGAGATGAATACAAACAAAGCTTGTAGAACAGCAGCTACAATAATAGCTACAAAAAGTTCGAAAAAAGATAGAGTACATGGCCTTCGGACAAGTTATTTAATAAGAGTGGTTGGTCTATGTGTATGCATGGATGGAGTGAATTGTCTTGGAAAAAGTTTTTTCATTAATGCAACTTGTAATGTGCAGTGCATGCATTTCTTGCTATTTATTTAGAAATGTTCCACCAAAGTATGGTCTTGTCGTGATGAACCGCAAGAATGCCAACAATTTTCTTCAAAAGTTTGGACCTGACGGACAATTCGTGTTACACCAACCGTACCTTCTGTTAAGAGCAGTAGAAGATCTTCAAAATGATCCAAGAGATGGTATGCCACAAATGCCAATGCGACAATGCCTATATGTATAAATTGTTATATAAGCATATTATTATATTAATATTTTTTTAGAGATGGAAATTGAAATGATGGAATGAGTTTTTTCGCACATAAAACTTACATATGCTTTCACTTTTTTTTCCATGACAATTTTTTTGTACTTAGGAAGTCAAGCTATTTATTGTATATGGTTCTACGAACCACAGGACTGCTTAGCATCTGCAAATATTTTACGGAGAATGGGACTGAAGTTTGAAGGAGAAGGTGATACCTTTGATAAAATTGGTTCCCTGCAGGTCAGGTTACCAGTTAGTAGTGATTCTCCAGCTAATTCAGGACAGCTGGCAGGGAACGTCCTCTTGAAAATTCTGCAGAAGGGCAATCGAGAAGTATGTCATAAATTTCATGATTTGTTAGTAATATTTATAAAATGGCGGTGTTAACGAAAGGTCGTCATTTTCAATTACTTAAGGAGTCTCCCATCGTAAAAGAGAAACATGGAGGTGCTAAGGTTATGACTGTAGCGGAATTGGAATCGCAAATGTTACAAGAGTCAGTGGCTAGGTCGGAGTATGGAAGTGCCTTTACGCCAAAGGTAAAAAATGCAGAGCTTATTTTTAATCCAATAGCATTTATTTATTTTCAATCTTTATAGCACTAGTAACTACCCTTTATTTTTTTTTCGTAGCAAAGGGTACCTACCCCACTTACGAAAGATCAGTTGAATCAAGCAATGATGTACTTGTTACAGGTAAAATACTACCAACGTACCAAAAAACCCAATACATAACTTATGGATGCTTTCTAATCACCAATTTGTTTGTTTTATTTCCAGAATGATCCTGAGTTCGTGACAAAAATACATGAAGGATATGTCAGATCTTTACAGCAAAATGCACGTGATGGTCGAAAACACTGCCAGCAATAACTTTTATACTTTTAAACGAAAAAGTTCCAAATATTGAAAAAAATTAAATTGTATTTCGATTTGGCTTTTTCATTCACTCTCTTAGAGCAATATTAAAGTGTGCAGCGGTTAAAGTGTTTCTTCCGTTTAAATAAAAATGAAATGTTAGATGCACACAAGATTACTTTTTCAATATATCATGCTACGAATGAATTAATTAGTAATAAAATCTATTTCCAAAAGGAGAGGAAGAAGGATAAACTCAGATTGTTAATGCAAACGCAGTGTGTATTTTAAAACTTTTATTTTACCATCTTCTTAACGACCACATGTTATAATTAAAATAGCAATAATAGTAAATGTTTTTAAACGTACATACAATTTCCCCACGCGCATTACTCAATTTTCATTTTGCTAAATGCTACAATCTATTTATGTGTGTGTAACTACGTTAATTTCTCGTCACTACATTATGGTATACTTTTTAAAAAATCAAGTTTAACAAATTTGGTTTCAGGAAAACGTCTAGTTCTTCTTCATACGCAACACTTTTCTTTTCGAATATTTCACTTTCCTAATAAAAAAAATTCTTGAGGAAAAAATCAAAAATATAAAAGCATACATCTACGTTAATTCATGGGAATAATACATTCAATGATATATTTTTGTAAACATATAATATGTACACAAAAGGAAATGATTTATTGTAATATTATATTTATTTCCTCTTCTTTCTGCTGCCAAGCCTTTTTCCATTTTAACCATCCAGTAAAGTACCTTATTTATAAAGGTAGATACTACCAACGACTAACAAATAAACTAACATTACATCAATTATGATCAGGTCTAAAACATAAAACTTTACTTTCATTATTATCAGTATCTTCTTGTTACAATATTTTTTTCAAAATTAAGAGTAAAAAATAATAATAAGCAATAAAACCAATCTTCTGGAATATAAATTTTACGTCAAAAAAAACTATGCTACTCTCATGATTTTGCAATAATTTCATTTCAAAACTTTCATTTAGCATTCTCTCCCCTATCAACAGTAACCATTACGACGAACAGAAGGAAGAAAAGAATGGGATACTCTTGTGTATTTAATACTGACAGTAATCTAGAAGATCATCATAATATTCATCATCCCAACACAATAATATTTTCTTTATATAATTTTTTCTTTAGCAATGTCACCTTTTTTGAGAAAGGCTAAAAGAAACGAAACAATAAACTTGTATGTTTTTATTTATTTCAATAAACTTATTTTAATTTCCTTGAATTTCAAGACACTTTAAATGTGATAACAAATAATCTTTTTTTGCTTGCTTGTGGTTACAGCCAGAAACTAAAGTTGTTTCACGATTTCATAAAACAAATTTAATTCGGTAAAAATTACTTACATAAAAAACATTAAAGGTCTTTAACAGCCAGAAACTAAGGTTGTTTCACGATTTCATAAAACAAATTTAATTCGGTAAAAATTACTTACATAAAAAACATTAAAGGTCTTTGTTGAACAGAAACTTTTACAAGCAGCCTATTAAAAGAAACAGAAATGATGCTGCTCTTCCACAATTCGGGACAATGTCAATAAAAATATGTACACTATGCATTTTCATACTACACATCATGTACCTACCTACCTACTTGCTAGAATGACTTTAAGCCATCAGCTATAGATTAATTACATTTGATGTAAATATTATACATCATCAAACCAACTATTGGTGGAATGGATATTTTCGCAGATCATGGAATTTTATGAGATAAGGAATAAAATGAGAGATTCATTTTTTTGTCTTCTCTGAGAAGAGCATCTCAGTTCATCTAGCTATGTATGTGTACCAGCGTGGATATCTGCTGCTTATAATGAGCGACTTTCCAGCTTTAAAAAAACCTAATAAGGTACGCCAGTAACGATTTTGATAATGATTTCAGTAATTTTTTGCATTTTGCATACCTAATTATAACGCAATCTATACTACTACCGTTTCAGGTTTATATTTAAGTGCAAGACGGATGGTGATATAAGGTATTTGAATCGTAAATGATAATTCATCAAAAGGAAAAAAAATATTATGTTATATTTTCTACCAACTCTACTGTCTGTACTATCTACTTTTCTATTCTGAATCGTTACTAGTAAAAAAACATAAAATTAAATTAAATTGTTTGTAACTTTTTTTTTCGTTCAAACATAGTGTCTCTATACTGCTAAGCTAAATACAATACACACAAAGAGCTGCAGCACTTGACTAGGTTAAGTAAAAGCTAATTATGTACGCCTACCTAATGTAAATATTTAAAATTGATAATTATTACATAGGTAATAACAAAATTTTAACTGGATGATGGTTTATAGTCATCATTCCGTTTCCATAGTATGGTCATGTAGAAAGCTAAAATACGTAATAGCAGCATTTTACTTAGCTCTCGTCCGACTCCTGGAAAAAAAGACAGAGAAACAGTCAAAATCCGGACGGACACAAGTTGATTGCATAACCCCAGTATCATTTCCGAGGGAAAAAATTATAAAAAATTCGACTCATACCGATAAAGGATAGACAAAGGTTGTAGTGGTGTCCCTTCCAAACATGTTCTCAACAATGCAAGTGTAGACGCCCATATCTCTCCATGCCAAATTGCGAATAACTAAGCTACCACTTGAGCTAACCTGTTGGGGCGAATGAAGTAAAAAAAAGACGAAATGAGAAAATTGTCTTTTTTTCTGGATGTGAATTGTGAATCATCAAATAACAAAGTGAGAGTAGACTAACCTGATACTTTTTTCCTGATGCAATTTTCTTCCCATCTTGGTCTAACCAATAAACTTGAGGTTTGGGCTTGCCCACAAATCTGCACGGGAGAGCAACGTGATGTCCCATGGTTTCCATATGGAATGTTTCTCTACTGATTATATATGCGGAGGAGCCTTTCTTTGTCTTCTTGTAAGAGAACGTGGCCAAGCGGTAATCACAGCCATAGTCGTGTCTTGCTCTGCTGTTAGAGTAAATTAAAAAGAATGAATTAAATTGGAAAAAAATAATGATGACAACGATAGTAAAGTCATTATGGTACACTCAGACATAATGTACATGTATGTGATCACATAGTACACATTATTTTTTAATGGTTTCGTACCAATCACGGATAACATGGTAACGGCGCTAACTTGTTTTCCCGTTTACTGCCACACACGTGTATTCACCCCGGTCTTCTGGCTGGGGCTGGGCACACTTGATAGGCAGCTTGGACTTTACATTGGCCATCCCTGTACGACCAAACTTATCGTAGAGTACGTTGTTTCCAATTTCTACTCTGCTTTTAATGTTCTCATCATTTGTCACTATTGTCATCTGTAAAATCAATCATATACAGTGCAACAAACCATTAGCCATTAAAAAGAAATGCTGCCATACTTAATGCATACTATTTTCATAAAACATCAATGTTTCAATGTCCTACACATACAGATTCAACTGGCATTCCATTCTTCAGCCAGAAAATTTTTGGGGGTGGGGAGCCAACCGCTTCGCATTCCAACTCTCCATCCGAATTCAGGGCAATCTGTCTCGTCAAAGCAAATTTTTTGTCAATGTCCAACCACATATCGGAGTCGGCAGGATCATTACTTTCTGTACCGTGCGTTGAATTCCGAGAAAAAAAAGGACAAAAAAATACAAATCATGAGTCAAAATTATTTTAACGGTACCCGTTTCCAAGAAATGTAACATTTATCATTATAATGAGCTGAAGAATATGAAAAAAAAGATCAGCAATGTAGTTTATTTTACTGCTATTACCTTCAACAAGAGATAAAACGGGATCATCTTGTGTATCCGATGCATAAGGTAAATCCCAGGCACGTTTACCTTTGTGGTGTGAACGCAACACCTGAGGGGGGAAAGAGAGAAATACATTAGTATTTGATGAATGTAAGTTCAGTGAGCGAAGTAGATTGGTATGTATGGCAGGCAGACAAGTGAATAACTTCTGAGGAAAAGTGGACGTATCAGTTTCCCCCAAAAATGTAAAACAGGGGTTTGTCGTTTTCTCTCGTTGGGATGCATGGAATGATAGAAAAGTTTTGGCTTGCTTTACTACTATATGATTGTATCTTTTAGTAAGATAATCTTTCTTACCATCGTGCTACCCTGGTTGCTATTAGGCCGAGCAGAGACTTGACCGAACGTCAAAGCCATCAGAAGGACGGAGAAGTAGATCACTTTGCTTCTTTTTTCGGTATGATGAGTCATGGTTGTTTTAGAAGCTTCTTGCGTATTCCTTTGAATCAGTAAATTGGATGATTTAATGATGAAAACAATCCGTTGTAAAGCAATTTTTTGGATTCTGAGCAATTAAAAAAAAAATAAAATAAAGATCAGTCAAATGACAAAAATACTACAGAACATGCTTGTTACAAACTTAAATAGCTGTTTCTTACACACACACAGCAATGAAATATAATTGTCTCAAAGAAATCAATTTTTCCTTTTCTTTAGAGACTTAAACGATCATGAAGAAATATTAAAACTTTTCTCATGAATAACTGACTATGATTCCTTTCAAACTTTTTTTTGCCTGTTGACGCTCTCTTTCCTCGCAAGACACTGAACCACTTTGTACACCACTTTGACAGGCGTGCAAACTTAAGTTGGCACTCTTCGATTAATAAGTCTAAATCTTTATATAAATTGTGAAATGCAAAAATTGTTCATGTGCATGTATACAGGTAGTAAAGTATGTGCATGGTACATAATATGAGCATATAATATCCAAGTATTGTTGTTGCTACAACTTCAAAGTTGTTTTGTGTAGTATCAGTGTAATGTGTAACGTCTGTACAATCAGCGGCACCCAAAAAAATGGCAAAGAAACAATCGGAATCATTCTCGCAGTCCGTGTCCATGGTTAAACAACATCATCATGATAATCACAGTGTACCTGCAGAGCTTATTTTATACTTGTGCACACAATGCATGTTACATACACATGTTTCTAGCAAAAAAGAACGATATGGTATTGATGAGGATGATTCACGCAAATTTTCTGTGATCAGACCCCAACCTCAATAACGTCTCTATTATCCGTATTTACTCACTTTTATGATTTTTTTACAATTTGCTGTTCGCCTCACTTGAGATTTATGCACATATTATGCATGTATATTGTGCTTACATATTTCTGTTTTTTAAATAAAAGCACGAATTCAGTTCAGTTGAAGAAGGTAGTGAAAAAAAATGAACAAAGACGAAGGATACGAGGCAGTATAGCTAATAATCTATTCTTTCAATGAAGTTTTGATACCGACCGTGTATATTTTAAGACAATAACTTCAATACTTGCATGCATAAGTGTCGAAATAATGATTCTAGGTAAATAAATGACACATCTGTATGCATATAAATTACCCTGACCTTTGAAACTAAAATTGTACAGACATGAAAGAAGTCAAGACAAGTTCGTCGATCGATGAAAAAAATGAACTAGATTTGAAATTTTTTTTTTACTGGCACATCTCAATACGTCAGCACGTCGATTAATTATTATTGACTACAGAAGAATGCTAATTATTGCTAATAATTTAGTAATGACTACTTTAAACATTATTAAGCACTTTGTGTAAAAGATTGATGGGGGTAAATGGAATAGTAAGTAAAAAGACAAAGGTTATGGACATTGCACGCAAAATGTTTTAAATAAGCAAAAAATGCTTAGCAATTTTGGTGATGGCTTTGCTTGAGGACTGAATGTCTGCATGATGTGAACCATTATCATCATGAATCATGGTTCTTATCCTAGTCATCACTGGACATCAAAAATTCATTCATTTTTATTCCCTTCCTTCTGCCAATTGATGACTTTCTACTGCTGCAGCTATTGATATAACCATAGCAATATGATATCCCAATCATTTCTTCATCATCGTCATGCATTTTATCAAATGAAGACAAAAATGAGAAATTTGCATGCCAAAATGATTGAGGAAAATTGTACCTCATCCAGTAGTAGTATTAAACTATCAGTGATGATAGTACAGCAAATTGGGGTTTTGTAGAGGCAGCAGTAATAATATGTTGTACTGCAGTACTACTACTACCCATTGTATCATCTACCTGATTTTTAAAGGTAGATAATCTTAGCCGGCCGGGTTAACGATATCAAGGAAAGTGTAATAGTAGTACTGATAATAGTCCTAATCAGTACAGAAATCTGTAGCTAACAATGAATACAACGTAAATGATGAAAGTACCTAATAAATAAAATTTTTTCACCTTCTTCACCCATTTTTTTACATCTATGCTTTTCCTAGTATTTATCACTCCTCCTCTTGGTTGAGTTTTTGAGCCTTGAGCTGCTTTTTAACACAATTTTGCCAGCACGTTTACCCTTCAACCGTCCATGTGATATGCATATTATGATGCATATTTCGACACTGTCAAAGGAAAAATTGGAGAATTGAACTAGTCGCATGACATGGAAATATTATGTATATTATGCATGAAGTATATGCTTAAAGATTTATCAAAGAATCTGTAATAAATTTTATGCCTTTGGCGAATTAAATGTTACAATTTGCTGAATGCTCATAATATTCCGTTTTTTCCCTGTACTATATACATATTAATAATATGTTAATATAAATCTAGTAGTGTTGGGAAAGTGCATGTTCAGATGACAAAACACTTACTATTAATTTGTAAAAAAAGAGATCGCATCATCATCATATCATTTGCTAGCTTTATGCTTCGTTTGGATTAAACCGCATGAAACATTCCTCCACTACTGGAATTCGGACTCAGTATCACAGTTTCTTCATAACTAGTGCAAGTTACATCATTGCATGAAATGCCATTAACTGATAACCAAATCATGTAAAAAAAATGTTGTAGAGATACCAACTGACACACTTTTTGAAGCAGTAGTAGTAGTAAATTTTTTAAAGTTAACTTTTGTGTTCATAACGTAATCTTCTTTTTTTCTAACATTCTATATCCATACCTACATGCATTCAACTCTCGGGCAACCAGTCGTTATCAAAGTAAACATAAAAAAGACTATAAATTATGCATCAGCTTTGTAGCAATGCAATGAAATGACAAATGAATAATATCAAATTTCACTGCACTTAAAACCAAAATAATTACCGTCGTCACTCAATAGGTTTTAAATGTCAGCCAAGCTAGTATTAATGAAGGAATTATATTAATGTATATTTACGATTGTAATTAGTAATGCCTACGTCAATATTACTGTTTTAGTATTTCGAAATCAATTATATCTGTCGGTCACAATATGTGACAATTTGTTAATC
>JAHZMZ010001746.1:0-12258 GCA_027743805.1 Lepidocyrtoides sp. E14
CGTTATTCATATAAAGGGAAAGGTAGAAGGCAGAAAAGAAAACTTTCAGCAGTAGCAAGTTATGGAATGGAACTTCTGGAATAAGAAAATTAAGGCACCAACACACCAACAAATCAGACTAAAACAAGATTATCTTTAATTCATACGAACATTGAATAGTGATAGGAAACAAAAGGAAGCTTTTACATGAACACAATAAATACAACACCCCACATACATAAAGCTTTAAAATGTAATTCCTACATGCATCTCCACCTACAGCCGTACTCATAAAATCGCCTACTCTCTAAACAACTTACTCCCGGGGCACAGTCCATGTGTAGAATTTGGCAAAAATCAAGTACCAGACAGAAAAGCCAAGGCCAACAAACATCATAGTGAGTGCGTACTGCCACAGTTTGAGTCCTTGTCTTGGAATAGGGATTCCAACAATCCTCGTCATAAAAAACGTGTCAAGCTGTTTGCAGTAAGTAAATCTATTGTAGAATGTGTTCATGGCCACCGCCCGGAAAATGAAGATTTCATTTCTATTCTTCTTAAAGAAAAGGCTGTTGTTGTTGGTCTGGTTGAAAAAGTGGAATGGATTAATCAGCAAGCGTTCATGCTGTTCTTTGGTCCATTGAAGGCTCCTACGAGCTTGAAAGCAGTCCTCGTAGTACAAATAGACGTTCTCGTGCTCGAAAGTATTCTTGTTGATTTCCTTGGTGCCATTTACTAAGTTTTCGTACCAATTATGCCTTAAAAAGAGAAGAAAAAAGTGAGTCTCTAAAAATCTCAGACGGTATTTTCTACAGCATTATTACGTGTGATTTACACTTACGCCGAGTTTTGGCACCTTGCCATGTACTGGTTCACGGTATAATTAAAATTCAATGATCCCAGCATGTCATAAACAATCATGTTACCAGACACTGGTCGACTACTCACTGTCAGGAACTGTTCAAACTTTGGCAAAAGTTTGTCTCGCACAGACAGGGTGAAAATCTCATCTTTGAACAAATGGAAAAATGGAATTCTGCAGTAATCTGCGTTTATCTCGCATTCGAACACTTTCCTCTCACGCTGCTTTTGGAAAACATGCTGTCTGGGAATGCTAAGGTTCCACGAGTTGTAGTCCCGATGCCACTGAAACCCACTTTCAGCATCCAATGCTTCCGTCCAGTTTATTCTCTTGAGAGCGGTGGCCTCGGACATGAGACGAATGCTGCTAAACGGATTGCACCCAACGTTGAATTGAATGGTCTTGAAGAACTCGTCACTGTTGCAACGCACATTCACAATGCTTGGCCGGAAGGTGACACTGAAAGCAGTGAATTTCTCACGAGCACGAATATCTTCAAAATCATAACCTTGTCTGCGTTGATGATGCTTCTCGGCGGGATCAGGGTGTTGGATTTCCTCCAGCATCTGCAAAACATAATAATATGGACGATACGAACATCGTAAAGTTGCCTCTTCAACACAGTAAATCACTGAAGATTCTACAAATTATTACATCTCTTACATAGTCAGGCATGTGAAAGTGAATATCCACCGCCTTCACGAGCTTCATCAACTGCCGATCTTCGAAAACAGATGTCGATATCTGGTCATCATAAAAATACAAACACGGAATTAATAGCACTGTAGCACTAGTTAATCCCAAAGACACTATAATAAGTTATTTACAAATCTTTCGTTTGATGAATGCCTCACCTCCACCACAACCCCCATTGTCCGTTCATATTCCACAATGATATCTGCCTCCGCCGGAATCTCCGTCCCTATGTAGCTAACTTGAGCAGTAATTCTACTCTGGTAGCCCACTTCCGCAAAATCGATCTCCTTGTAAAACAGCTCGAATCGAATAAATGGGCACATGTCCGGCTCTTCCTCGAATTTCTTTCTTCCAATTGTCAGTTACTGCTTCGGGATGAAGGGTCCGTACACTTTTCAGGCTTCCTTGCAAATAGCTCTCGTACGAAGTTCCGAGCAGGTGAGCTGATCTTATTTCCTCCCTCGGTGCATGCTTCGGTAGACAGTCCGTCACATCTTCTTTAAGGATACACTTGGTTGGATCCGGAGCAACAGGCTTGACAAATGACTCGTTCTCCTCAGTGTATCTCTTTTCTTTATCAGGAGAACATTCCATACCTCCTTCAATACAAGCATCTGTATCCGGAGGGTTAGCACCAGGTGGATCACACATTCCCAAGTAGGCCGGGTCCCTGTGGGCAAACACAAACAACGATATTATGTCATCTAACATATTTAGGAGAAACGAAACTTTGAAAATATTGTCAAGTACTGTAAAGCAGTTTTACATGCAAGGTTTGTCGTTAGTCTCCTCTTCTTTGGTGCAGATGGGAATAAGGCGCTTGGACAAAGATTTCTTGTGCTGCTTGATGCATGCATCCGGTGGGGGCGCAGGAGGAACGCCGGGTGGACAGTTGGAAAAAGTGGAAGTAGGCTTGACGTCATACGCCCCGTAAACGATTTCTCCATCAGGCGTAGCAATTTGAAAGACGTTATCATTGCGGAAGAAGGGTTGCAACTCCCTCAGTCCTTCCATCGTGAGAACAGAACCCATGACCACCTTTTGATTTCCTGAATCCGACGTCTGAAGACAGTCCTCGTCATCCTGAATCAGATGCTTCATTCGATTGCGGCGAAGAATTGAGATCAGTCCTTGTTCCGTCATTACAATGTCATTCAAGCTGTTATCTTTCGCAAACGTGATACTGGACTGGCTAAAAAACAGTGGTTTATCCTTTTTCGGGCGAGAACGTGGTTTCCGTGCCTTATCTAGTACTTCCCAGCGGAAGTAGTGAAGAGGTCGAGCGTACCGAGTATCTATACTGCTGTGCACCAGAACGTTGCCCAGGTTGATCACGTAAGATGGGATTGCGGTACCAAGAGTGTGAATTTCTGGAACAAATTGCACTTCTGTTTTCCCCTTCAGTTCTTTCGAGTGCTCTTCATTTTCTACTCGATCTCGACTTTTGACTACCTTCACCTTGTAGTGGCTTAGTCGCACTAGAATTGATCCGGGAAATGGCATCAAAATGTCCAGACTCTCATCTTTACTGCCCCCTATCAATGCCGAGCTAAGTGTTTCCAGCTTCACACGATAAGGAAAGTTTTTAACGTCTAGCATCGAGATGACGGCTTGAAAAGGTTTGTCTGCTCCTGTAATAAATGCTTCCCCAATTTCCTTGGAGGAAAATGAAAGGGCAAATATATACTGCTTCTCAGCCGCAGAAAACTCCACATCATCAAGTTTGATATCATTCACGCCTGAGACTGCGAACCCGTTCTCGGTTAAATGTTTCCGAAGTCCAGTCATGTTTTGTAAAATGTAGATCTTTGCTTTGTTGAAGTCTTTGAGGTTGTTTTCCAGAGCATGACTGGCTGGATCAGTCCGCTCATGTGGAAAGTGGGGATCCTCTCCTTCAACCACAAAATTTCTTGACGAGTCTAGCGTAAAGGAGACTTCTTCAAAAATGTCTCGACTTGGTGGAGTTACTTCCGGTCTAGGTTGGATGGGAGGCTCTGCTTGTCCAGTTTTTTGATCTGTTCTCTTCACTGCCGCATATTCGTTGAAGTGGATGTCCGTCTCATTGATTATGTGAGTCCGACCATCATATTTCTTAACAAAAGCTGCGGCTTCGGGTACACACGATGGACCTGGAGGCTTTACCCACATTGCAATATTTCCTTCAGTGGGGTAAACCTGAAGAATGATGATGTAGCCAGACTCGCCAAACATCGGTAGTGCTAAAGCGCTAAGCTTTGGGGACGCTGTTCGGGGACACCAACGCCTTTTCACAAATGCGTCCGGTCTGTACTTCATCGTTTCAGAAACTTCGGCGATTCCCCTGACGCGAGCGGAGGAAGAATGTAGCACAACCATGCCCGTGACCATCAGCAACCCAACGTGCGTCGGGGTGAAGGCAACGTCAAATGCTCGCAAGAATTCCTACAACATTGAGAAAGTGAATGAATGACGTGGAAATATTGGAAATGTATTCTGAATGCAAGCCATTTAGGCTACTCTGTTCAAAGTTTGAAAAATGTTATCTACCTTTTTCTCGTTGCGATCATTAAATGACGGTAAAATAACCTTCTTTGCCTGCTGAGACCCCTTCCTCAACATGTCCTCTGCGATGTAGAGGGATCCACCAACCGAGAACGCAAACTCTTGTACATGGCACGGATTCGTGATAATAGTCATGTCTGCTCTTACGCTTGCCGGTTGGTACATCTTGGACGACTTCTGGCCAACATAATGGACGGCAACACCTTCAAACTCCTTAATGTCAAAGGTGAGCTTATGTACAAATTCGGGCAGCAGCTTGGACACTTCCAAGTTGATATCTTCTTTTTGCAATTTTCCCACCGGAACAAAATCAAACTCGCGAAGTCTGTAAAACACTCGCGTGTCACCAACAAAGCAATGGAACAACCCCGTGTTCTGGCGAGAGGCAATGGTAAATGTGATGTCTGACAGCGTGCTTATCAATCGATCCGTGTGAATTTTCAGGATTGCTCTCCAATGCGGCACGTCATACAGTTTGCTACTAGGGTCTGTTTCGGAGACATACGTAATTGTGCCTATGACTTGAATCGAGCTTTGCGCCTTCCTAAGACACGGAAACAGACCACTTTCAGAAAATCTTTTGGTGATAACTCTCGAATACTCGGAAACCTCCAATTTTGAGTAGTCATCAGCTTCAGATTCATGGAACAAAACGGAAGACGGCTCAGCAATCCAGATCAACACTTCTAGCATTATGTGCGCTGTCCACGGTCGGCCCACTTCGTTCTCTTTTCGTACAGCAGGCAAAATCTCATTTCCACCTGAAACATAACCTTCTCGAGCAAGTTCCGTCACAGTATACATCCAGTGGTAGCAGTAATACGATTCCTTGATTCGCACGGGATCAGACATTACCATATCCTTGGGTGGTACGACTACCGTCTTCACGACTACATTACCGTTCGCGTCTTTGGTTTCATATTTATGCTCGTAATCTTTACCTTGGGACCATTTTTCCAGGGCTTCCATCCTATCTTCAGGACTCTCAACCTTCACTGTTGGAATAGACGTTTGCCAAATCTTCACATTTGAGTCTTGTCCCTGTATTAGGTCGAATTGTTGCTTTTGAACAAACGTAAGCCACCCAAGCGTGAACTGTTTCGTGGAGTTTCTTATCGTTAAATGGACTGCTTTAGAAACACCACCATCAACCTTCGTTTCTATCGAGTATGCCCGATATAATCCATCTTTGTCGCAATCAAATAATCCCATCTGACCCCAATCACTGAAAAGCCAAAGCAAAATCATAGAAAGGATGAGGCAAGGCCAACAATTATCGTTGAACATGGATACCAAAATATTAACTGCACCCGTAATACTTTTAAGAGTTACAATACTTACTAAATGGCATTGAGGGTACAATACACTCCTCTGTCACTGAACATGGCCCACGTTCGGATAGTGCCTTTTGCGTCAATGGGTACTGAAATAAATAAAAAAAATCATTCGAAATGATCATTTCATTGCTGAATCAGTTGGCGAGAATTATTAGAAACACGCACTCAATGCAACTTTTTTTCAGAGTTTGACGTACTGTTATTATCTGGATGCTCCTTTGGAAATGGTCCGACGTAAGCTGCTAGGGAATCGTGGTTGTAATAGATGAATCGGCCATTATGGGGTCCATGCTGGTAATTCCGGAGGTACTTTTCAATCCTGCATAATAAAGCAATTAGAAAGAGTTGTTATTAATTAATTGTTCATTAGTTTGTAGCTTTTAAATAAACATGTAAGTAGCCACTTCCTACTTCCTCATCCACCATTCTTAACTTTTGAAGGTCTTACGTTACGGAGTCATACTCCATCGTGTAGGTGGTATCCTTAAAGTCCCTCGGAATGATATTTCTCGCTTCAGATTCTTCATGAATTCGATGGAAAACTCCTCCAAAGATACTCAACCACTGAAACAGCCAGAAGGAGAAAAGCTAGGCCAAAGACTAACGGTGGAGCTAATCGGATGGTCGGCATTCTGACTGGTGTCATCTAAATCTGACCGTGACACCTAACTGACGATCAATCAATGACCAACTTCAAACAATTCAAGAACTTCAATTCAATTCTGCTTAACTAACTGCCAGTGAATGAAGAAAAAGTCAAACAACTAATCACTTTGAATCCGCTTTTCGAAAAACAAGTTGCAAAAAACAAATTGAACTGATGACTGTCAACTAGCAATGATAATCTTTTAGAGGAATAATAACTACAATTCTCTACAATTAAAATTAAATACTGCCTTCACACTTAATCGCAGTTAATAAATTGCGGAAGGAAGCTCAAGAGAAGTGACAGTGACTTGCAGCAAATCCAAATCCAACAAAGAAAGCCTCTCCCTTCAAAAAAACTTTTCTGTTTGAACTTCGAACTGAACCGAAATCAAAACGAGAAACTTCTCTCGCGTCGCCTTCCATGCCAACAGTAGGCCGGACTTGGCCTTTGCTTGCAGGCAGACTGCAGTGGGAAAAGTGCATTTATTCCAGTCCAGTCAGTGCAAAGCGGCAAGGGCGCGGCAGGGGCGGACTTTCGAAAGAGATTTCTTTCGTTTCATTTTTCTTCCGTTGATATAAACGAGGAAAGGTTGATGTAGGGATTATACATTATTAGCGCGTAGCTGCTCATGATTTTCTTGCAAGCTCTAGGCTTACGTTACGCTACGTTACGTAACGCTAGCTTTTTTCTTCCATTGTTTACTATACCTATTAACATACATTGGAAAGACAGGGTATGCAGGGTATGTAGATACTTCCAACATAGTCCTACAGAATGAACAGAGTTTCAAAATTATTCAGGTGCCCGACAAGTACCCGAAAAGTGTAAAATGGCTATAACTCCATAATAAAGATACCTAGGTTCACCAAATTTGGTATATGGATACTTCTGGCATAGTCCTACAGAATGAATAGAGTATTAAAGTCCTCAGGTGCTCGACAGGTATCCGAAAAGTGTAAAATGGCTTTAACTCGGTAACAAAGATACCTAGTTTCCCCAAATTTGGTACATAGATATTTCCAACATAGTCCTACAGAATAAACAGAGTATTGAAATCTTCAGGTGCCTGACCGGCACCCGAAAAGTGTAAAATGGCTATAACTCCGTAACAAAATCACCAAGCTTCACCAAATTAAGTATGTAGGCATTTCCAACATAGTTCTACAGAATGAACAGAGTTTCAAAGTCCTCAGATGCCCGAAAGGTACCGCAAAAGTGCAAATTAGCTATATTTTTGTAACAAAAGCTACTTTCACCACCAGATTTGACATAAGCATACCAAATTGATTCATGTCATACTAAACTAACCAATTTCTCAAGTTACCTTTGCGAGTTTATTTAAAAAATAAAGTTACTTGCTAGTTTAGTTCTTTCAAGTAAAATAACAGCGCTTTAGCAGCTTCGCGCTATATTATTCCTTTTTAAAGAATTTAATATTATAATGGTCACTGACCTTTCTCATTGTAAGGTCATTTAAAAAGGTCATTTGAAAATCAATGGCGTCGGGCAAGTTGAACATTTTGATTGCATGCCAAGTAACACATTTCAGTTTTTTACTGTCCTGTGTTGCTTGCAATAATGGCTATATAATCAATCATAATTATATGGGCTATGGACGTTTTCGTTCCATTCATTCTTTCAAACTTTGCATAATATTGTTTTCTCCGTGCCGTTCGGTTCTCCGTGTCCATGAATTATCAATAAACATTAAACGATTTTAAACTCGTAAGCTTGATTGTTATTTAAATTCAAAAAGCTGTTCCCAACGATTTGCATTGGTCGCACAGTTGAAACTAGAGATTTTCTAAAGAAGTAGTGGTAGTGGTGACACATTTTGATTTGCGAACTACTCCTCACACGAATAGTTCCTTTTTTGGTTAAATAGTGTTAGAGTTGATGGAATCAATCAATCTGAAGACCAATAAATAAAATACTTGAAATGAGTGAAAAGAATGCTTGAGTTATGCTTGCGTGGAATAATTTGTAATTCACATTTACTGCTTGTGGCACAACCAAAATACAGATTATTTTAAAGACAAGGTTGTCTCTCATTACATTAATTTCAGTCCGAACTGAACATAATTTTGCATATTGTTTGAATTTTAATTTGAAATCACAATATCGTCGTCCCTCGTCCTCGTCACCAATGTGACCTTGATGATACCCCTCTCCCCCTGCCTCGTCCATGGGCCCTTTTGTCTTCACTTTCTTTCCCCTCATGCTTGTGATTGTGATACGTTCCAGTATCTCCAGATGTTTGCTTTCCCCTTCCCCTCCCTCTCCCCATAAGCCGCTTCTCATCAGCGACTGTCGCCACAGGACCTTTCCGCTCCCGTTCCCTTATCCTCTGTATGCTAATCGTTTCGATTCTCTCCTCATCATTCCGTTCAATTTGCTGCACAGTAACTCGGGTTGCTCCATCCATTTCCCTTCCCCTTCCAATTGAATGCTCCTTTTCTTCCTTGTCATCTTTTTGAACTCGGGCAACCTCTTTAGATTTTGATTTACCTCTTCCCATCCCTCCCCTGTGTCCACTTTCCCACACATCAACTTTTTCGTCCCCTCGGTGAACCGGCTCGGCTGATTTTGACAACATCCTTCCTCTTCCAACGCCACATTTACGTACAGTAACTTCCTCCACATCCACTTTCTTCTCACCCGGTTGATCTAGTGCAGTCAGAGTAGACCTAGATTTCTCCATTGCGTTGCATATTACGTCACGTACATTTTTGCTGAACTTATCTCTCTCACCGCTCCGTTGATTTGGAGCAGCTCCTCCAGCAGTGATTCGCCGCTGGGAACAGTTTTTTCTGTTTCGAGAAACAGAACCTCCTCTAAAGCCTGTCCTCCTCCATCGATAAGGATTTCGTTTCACTGAAGCCTTCTCCTTAATCAGCGTGGCAGACTTTATGTAGCCAAACTTTTTCTTGGCTTCTGCTTCTCCAGACGAACAGGCTGCCAGTTCGACGAAATATGGAGTAGCCATCCAGCGTTCCCCGGGTTCAGCGTTACCCGTATCCCTCTTGGCAAGAAATTGAATAAGCAGCTCTACACCTTTGGCATTCTCTCGGGGGAAAACCGATCGATCTAGTAGTTCTTTTTTGGAACTCCTGTCGTCATCATTGGTCACACATGGATTTCCTTTCGCCGAAGCCTTCTTCTTTATCAGCGTAGCAGACTTTATGTAGCCGGACGTTTTCTTGGCTTCTGATTCTCCAGACGAACAGACTGCCAGTTCGACGAAGAATGGAGTAGCCATCCAACGTTCCCCAGGTTCAGCGTTACCCCTCTTGGCAAGAAATTGAATAAGCAGCTCTTCACCTTTGGCATTCTCTCGGGGGAAAACTGATCGATCTAGTAGTTTTTTTTTGGAACTCCTGTCGTCATCATTGGTCACTTCACGAACAGAGCATGGGATAGCCTATTAAAAAGTAAAAATACCAGCTGCATAATTGCAATACTTCAGCTACAAGCAATCTCGACCCTTACCAACTTACCAGCGGAGGAAATGTCATGAAGGCTGCAGGAATCGGCGCCAAAAATCCACGTCCCTTCTCAATACTTTGCGTTTCTCCTGTATCCAACAGGTAAACTGACAACATCGACCCCTTCCTCTGAATAACCTTTCCTTGCTTCACCTCATTTGCCTTGATAACCACCCCACGATATCCTAGCACCACAGTTGCCGCAGGAAAGCCCTCCGATCCTTTGAGCTGTCTTCTAACCGCACACACAACAAAGTCTCCAGGTTTGTACAAGTCATCATTGCAGTTATCACATCCATGAACCCTTCTTATGTAAGCACTCAGCACAAAAACGAATCCACGTAAAAGGCCGATTCCACTTTCAAAGCGAATGGAGCCGGGTGCCTGAGAAAAGTACTCGTTCCAGTTTTGTTTCTCCAGTTGATAGTCGCCTTTCTCCAGAATTACGTGAAAGTCCCACGGATCCTTGTATCGGACAAAGTAACCCAAGTATCTGCTGCCCATTGAAATTTCAGGTAATTTCGGAAGAAAGTTAACTTTCTTCCTTGCTGGAGCCAGCTGGCATAGTATCACTCGCTGCATTATAGCTTCCAAACTGCCTGGAACCAGGAAGAGTACCATTTCCGTTGTATCCATCTTCTCTTCGTTTTCAGTCGATTTAGCAGAAACCATAATCAAATGATGGACATCTTCACTTGGCAGGGATTCCTGTACTTGCACTGATTCCATCTTCTTGAATAAACCCTGGCCTTATGATGATGATGATGATCTATGCGATATGGCAATGAGAAATGAGAAATTACAAAATTAATAATGATTATGATTCAAAACAAATTAGTACATTAGCAGTAGCTACGATTTTCCATGTGCGTACTAAACTTGCTAAACTTGAACTACATACTTACTTTACTAATGCTACTGATTGCAATGCAAAATGATGCAAAATGCAGTTCAAAAATAGAGAATTTAATTTATAGGTATTGCTGTTTTCAGTTTTCGTTCAAACCAGTGATTTGCATAATGATTTCAAGTTTGCACACAATATCTACTCTTAGGCAAATTTCAAGTAGGAGTCACCACTCGTCCTTCCTCTGACAATTCAGGCATCATACATCCTCAGCAATCTCAGTAATTGAACATAGGTAATAATGAAATGTTGCACATTGAATTGGAGGACCCTGTGAAAACACATCTTGCAGAGAAATCAAATTAAAGCATACATCTTTTTAGCATTTTCAATAAACAAAGAGGGATGAATTTAATTTATAGGTATTGCTGTTTTCAGTTTTCATTCAAACCAGTGATTTGCATAATGATTTCAAGTTTGCACACAATATCTACTGTTAGGTAAATTTCAAGTAGGAGTCTCCACTCGTCCTTCCTCTGACAATTCAGGTATCCTGTATCCTACATCCTCAGCACTCTCAAGAATTGGACATAGGTAATAATGAAATGTTGCACGATGAATTTGACGACCCTGGGGTCAGGTGAAAACACATCTTGCATTAATTAAAGCATACACCTTTTTTAGCATTTTCAATAAACAAAGAAAGAGGGATGAATGATGATGAGAGCTGTTTAAGATCAGTTTTTCCATTGTTTCCCAAAAAATGAACAATGAAGTTCATGGCGCAAATTTCTTCGTAGCTGAAACTTACGTAATCGGGACTGTGTAATAATAATTTATGTGAGTTGAGCATTTACATGATTACAAGTTTTTTAGTCTGTTTTGTCTTATTGTTTTGCTGCATCTTCTAATTTTCTTTCTTAACTTTTTTTCTATCTTCCATTGCATATCCTGTACAGCTGCAGAACAAACAATGGGTAGTTTAAACAAACTATTTCCTCATCGGAGCATATAACTACGTTTGTTCCCCTTATAACTATTGATGAATAATTTCACCTCCAACGTGAACTTGACAATGAAGCACTCAGCACTCTCTTGGCCTTATTTTCCTTTTACTACGTTTTTTGACACATGGATAATTCGTATCAAATTTTGTACAGTATTTCTTGCCAAATACGAGTCAAGGTCTTGTCACACGATTTGTGTGAAGATCTGGTTTGCGTTTCATTCCTTCAACGTCATTTTCGAGTATCATGAAGACACAGCACAGCTTCAAATATACATTTTCGTAATTTCACCATCTCTGCGTTTTTCTGCAGCTCGTTGTTTCGCATCTTGGGAGAAGAACAGTGACAGTCGTCTTGACTGCTTTGAATCGTTTTTGTATCTGCGTTTGATTTGGACAGGATTATTCCATCTTCCCAGTTTTAGGTTCCATCCTCCACATTTTCTACTTAATAGTCACGTTTGTAATAAAGCCACCTATTTTGTTCACCCGACAAAAAACGTGAAAGTCAAAGGTGGCGACGTGGAAACGAGAGAACTGAAAAGCATCCTTGTCTCCTTGAAACTTCCTTAAATTTTCCGAATGGATGGCAGAATAATAGCTCAGCTGCTGCTACACATCAACACAATTCTGTTCTGAGACTGTTGTATGAAATAAATGGTATGAAAATGTAAAAAAAACCGACAACGTTATCTATGTAATTTTAATGAATCCTTTTGAATTCAAATTACAAAGTTTTCTCCCTACTGCTCACCTTTTTTGGCAAAGCAATAAAAAAATAATCAAAAGCCCAAACCGCTTCCCCGGTTTCAAATTCATGTTGTGATTTTCTCTCTTTTGAACTCAGTTTTTTTTT
>JAHZMZ010001748.1:0-21424 GCA_027743805.1 Lepidocyrtoides sp. E14
AATTAAAAGCGGTTCTTCTATATGCAACTTTCTTGATCGTCAGTTTTGCTTTCAATTTTATAAAAGAAATTCTCAAGTATATGCTGTCATATTTGGAGTTTGTTCGAATACAAGACTGTTTTTATCGTTATTTGTTGCAGGATTTCGAATTTTACGAAAACACTCAATCGAAACAACGAAGCTACTAGTCTGGTAATAAGATTATCCTGAGAAACTGATGAAGAGATTTATTGCAATATATAGTTCAAAATTCAAATAAACCAAACTTTTGACTGAGTGAGATGTGCCGTAGTTTTTTACAACAGCCATAAATACGTTCCAAACAATTCCATAGAGTCACAATAGGTGAACCACAACTCAGTACTGATGAATTTGCAGAGTAAAATTACTGACTATGTCAATGTCTATATGGTTAACTGCTAAAGCCAAAGCGAATGATACATACGTATATTGTGTATATTTGTATAAATGCATAATAATTTATCCATCTTCTTCTTTAGTACGCTATATATGCATAGTAGTTTGGCTATGAATTTATAGACACAAAACATGCCTAAACAAATCTGAGACGATAGTTTTTAGTAATTACTTCAATATCACATTTGAGTTAAAGTTTATATCTACATTAAGCAACCAAAAGAGATTAAGCAACCTATCCTGGTTAATTACGCTTATTGGAAGTTTGTCACCTACTAATCACTGGACAGAACGTTCAGATTGAAGAGCAATTATGAACAACGTGATTACAAGGACGACAACCTGCAAAAATGCACACAAGTAGTTCAAATGGCAGTTGTCTATTGGTTTTAACCATTTTGTACTAAGCTACTGGTTCTGACTTCGAATTATACATACCTGTCCCATAAAATTATAGTCAAGCTTATAGAGTCCAGTCATTCCTACATGTATTCCGTTATCTTCCAGTGACTCTCGAAAACTAGCGTATTCATTTTGATCCATAAATATGAATATTGCGTTTTCTGAAAGCCATGCTTTGAAAATGCACATCTGCAAAATTGAAAATATATAAAAGATGACTGTTGAATGTGAGGGAAGAAAACTTTATTTTTGCTGATATGCGGTAATTATTTTGATGTATGATTAGAATTTAAATGAAGTGTAACCTTGCGAGAAATTTCTGAACCCACAACGAATAGAACAAAAACACCATAAAAGTACCAAAAGACAATAAATTTTGCAATGAGTCCTTGTTCTTTCATTCCCACAGTCAAGTCAGTAGCTAGCCATAGAACGTGATCCATCAAGGAGAAAAAGTAAGCCAGAGCCCAAGCCTTATTGATTGATTGTTTAAGCAATTTAAGTTGGGCATACTGCCGATAGAGATGATCTCTTCTATTTTTGGTGTACACAGAATTCCCTTCTCTAACCACCTCTTTTAAAAATGATTGTACACCTGCGTGCAATGTTACTACTGGGTGCATGAATGATAAGATCCTAAATGCAGCAAGAAAAAGATATGATAAAGAAACCAGCAATAATGGGAGTAAGCTTAAAATTATTTCAGTGCCCAATAAATTATTGCAGCATTTTCCAGACTGGGAGCTTGTATTAGACAGATGAAATATTTTCGGCAGATATTCCTTCCCTTCTTCCCTGCTAAAATTGTAGGTTTTCCAAATGTCCCATTCATTAGCTTCAAATGATGTAGTGAGTCCGACAATAGGTACTCCAATCAAACCAACCAAATGGATTACCAATATCAAAAAATTTCTCCCCTAAAATTTTAAAATTATCAAGTAGCAGCTATTACTGAAGGCAATATTTTCTAATACTATTTTTTTGATATTATTCATGTACCAGGGTATTTCCTTTCAGCGAATGATTTAGCAGTTCACAGTTTTTAATTGTTACCATCATTTGATGATACTCTTCCTGTTTGGTGAAAGCAAATTTTTCATGTACCAGGGTATTTCCTTTCAGCGAATGATTTAGCAGTTCACAGTTTTTAATTGTTACCATCATTTGATGATACTCTTCCTGTTTGGTGAAAGCATGGTAGTAAAACAGACTAAACGTCAGAACATGCAACGTGCCATGAGTGTAATTGAAAAAGGTCAAAACGTTAGAATGCTGACTATCCACCAAAACCCGTAGCCGTTGCTTAAAATAGTGATAAACGAGAGAAAATGTCCAACATATTAAAACGATACACTGCAAGAAAAGAGATGAGCATAATAATCAATCACTATGATTCAATAGACCGCGGTTCAAAACTATTTCTACTAAACCTTTACCTTTCTGAATGGTGATGTTCTTAGAAAAACTTCACTATCAGAAGAGACGCAAAATCTAAACGGTAAAATGCCCAAATAGTATCCAAAATTGAAGTAATCATACATTAGCTTAAAATAGCTATTTTGCTTGTAATTGTTTGCCTTATGATTTATCGTCGTTTTTGAAATTTTGTCTGTGGGATCTTTAGCTACTGTAATAACTACAGTATTGTTTATCAGTGACATTTTTGAAGTGATAATAATATTCCGACTTTTTCAACNTTGTAATTGTTTGCCTTATGATTTATCGTCGTTTTTGAAATTTTGTCTGTGGGATCTTTAGCTACTGTAATAACTACAGTATTGTTTATCAGTGACATTTTTGAAGTGATAATAATATTCCGACTTTTTCAACTGGTCGTAAGTGTTGACTGATATAAGTAATGAGTCTGTTCCAGTGCATTTTCCAGCTGCAGGTAGAGCAGTCAACGTTCAACATGTCATTACTCCTATACTTATTGCCGAAAACGTCGACACTGCTAGTACGTACTTAGTAAAACATTTACTTAGGTAGGTATTTATTTTTTAAATTTTTTATTCGTCTTATGTCTATGTTAAAGTTTACATTACAATGTGCCATTTATTGCTAGAAATTATACTACTTTTCACATAAAACCCATTTACATTAACTAATGAATTTGGACCTACCAATTTAGGTACTACTGCTACTTAAACTTTTGTTGGTCTAAGCTAATTCGTCCACATTTCTATCGAATTGCAAAGTAATGATGAAAAAGGTGATGATAACAGTAGTAATCTGCATGATGCAAAGCATTTAGAGTATTGAAATGTCGTCTTAATAGAAATATGCTTTCTCTTCTTATTATGATGATTATACTTTTTCACTTGATTACCTGTCCGGTAAAGGGATAGTCAATTATGAACAAGCCGTCTATTCCAATCCCAACAGTTCTAGCATCCACTAAATTAATTAAATCGTTCATTTCATTTTTATTTGTGAAGACATGTTTCCCATTTTGTATTAGCCATGTTCGAAAAGTTGCCATCTAAAAAAATAAGTTCATCAGAAAGTAAGCACTCACATAAAACAAATATATCTAACTTAAAAAAACACCCCTATGCTTACCATTCTGGTGACTTCTGCAGAAAAGTATATTAGAAGCATCATTGTTACGAAATGACATATTGATATACTTCTAGTCGACCAATCCTTTTCTTTTATTCCTGCATCCAAATCTGTTGCCAACCAGACAATGTGGTCTAAAATAGCTACAAAGTAAAATATGCCCCAAATATGACTGAAATGGTTCGACAGTTTTTGCAGCTCATTAAATGACTGGGTAATTCGGTTTGCAATTATTCTTCCACTTGACTCATCAGTTATTTGGGGACGAAACGTAAGAGTCTTTTCATTTTCATCGTCATCAGAGTCACGCGTCACATCATCAGGTATTGCCTCATTAACAAAACTTTTGACCGACATCCATAAATATACTGGTGCATACAAATACGTAACCGTTAAAAATGAAGTTACTGTAGCATAGGACAAGTACATTGTAGCCTGCAGTATTCCTACACTGTAATCCATTACACCCCATTCATGATCAGTGCCACTATTTACCATTTGTACGACTGTCCCGATTTCTGGCAAGCTATTGTCAACGAAGAAAGTGTACCGGGATAAATGTATAAAAAAGCTCATAATTGCAGATGGATTCCACCCAGTGTCTACTGGCAGATCAACCAGCTGCAGAAATGTGTATCCAACTAGATAAATGACATGAAATACGTAGCTCGCCAATCGTACCTGAAAACATTAGGCATTGATGCAAGGTTAGTTAGTGGCTACGCTGTTGATGTTAGCGATTGTGCGATAGCAAAAAACACCTTTGTGGGAGAAGGACATTGAAATAATGTTGATTTTTTAAGCGCTTTCATAAGCCCAAGAAATCGATGCGATCTTCCAAATATAGCCTCGTAATAACAAATGAACATAACAAAATGAAGAAGATTATGACCAACATAAAAGTATGTGATGACAGGTACTTTATGGGTAACTGATAGCCGCTTCCTTGCAGATGTAATGTAGTGGATGAGACAAGATATGAAGACGAGGAATGAAATAAACTGTAAGTGTAGAAATAAGTGAGAAAAAAGAATTATCGGTCAAAGTTACCAGTTTGCCAATTATAAGGGTATTTCTGATACCTTTCTCGTAGTTGAAGTCTGAATATGGAATTGACCTTGTTCATCCTTCACAAATCGGAATGGTAATATGAGTGAAAAGTAACCAAAATCAAAGTATGTCTTCAGTGGATGAAATGATGGAGAACTGTTACTGTCAACAGATTCTAAATTTGAGGTGGTGGAGGAAATAACTTTTTCATGCTTTTCTAACGGTCTAGGAAAAATTTTGGATTTAATGCAGGAATTCAAATCCAAATGTACGACTGCAAGGACATTGTCCAACCTCTGCCTGGAAACACTGTCCATAATTTCGAAAAATGACTGTCTTGTCTAATGATTTAATGACTAATGGGCGTTTGGCGTTTTAGTGACTGACAAAGGGCTTTGTGTGACAAACCGTTCCATTTTAGAAATTGGGGCGTGGCAAACTTTATTATGCATGCCATATACAGATGGTCACAACAAATATTGTAAATTGAGTTAAGACAATTTATTGAACTTTTTTTGAACATATTAAACCAAATGACTAAAATAAAAGCAAGCATGCACAAACAGTGGTTTCAATTTGCTAAGTGGAAGTGGATCTATAATGTAACACGGGTTTTCAGTTTATTCATCGACTCCTTAATAAACTCTGCAAGGAAGCGTTCATCAAACATTTTTTGTGCATTACGATGACTTATGAATGTACTTTAAAAAGCCTAGACACACCAACATAATCCTTTTGGCCGTTGCCCTTGCACGTTCAATGCATTAGGATATCCTTTTCGCAGGAAGAGGAAAATACTGATCATGTCCATCCGGTACTACTGCTGTTACGTAGTGCGAACTAACATGCCTTCATCTTTTCTGACAGCAACAATATTTTTCACAGTATTTGATGTCAACGATAACTGAGTGTCCTTCAGAGACAGTCCAGTTTCCGCACAAAAACTCAAATGACACAAGAAAGCCTTACTAAACTTTCAACACTGTGTATGATTTAGGCATTTCGGTTCGATATAGAAAAGGGAAAGGTGTGTGCGCAAGCAAACACTAGTAAAAAGCAAAAAAGTATCTTCTGATGTTAGTTGATGTCATGTGCGTTTGTTTAAACATCTTTGTCATTGTGATCCTCATGATCGTCATCTTGAAAACATATTTGAAATGTGATAATATACTACATGCATGACTCGCAGCAACTTTGGAAAAGTGACTTGATGATATGTTCAATCTTCACTTTCAATGCTTGAATCCTCACGAGAGCTATGTTTGCAGCAATTGAACATTCACTGGTCCATTTCCCTCCCTTTTCAAATCCTACGTCTTCAATGTAATATTTATTCAAGTGGAGCATGTCTACGTTATTTTGTATACTATCATCACATCATCCACTATATCGCCAGTAGTAGAAGTTTCTGCTACTGCCATGATCAATGGGCTTGCATGCATGTAGCTTTGCGAACGTGAAGTACATTTGAATGTATACGTTTTCCTGACATAAAGACAAAGTGCACCAAGTCAAAGTTAACAGAGGCAAAGCTGCACTTGATGACGTGCTGATGGCAAAGACGAATTGTTTGACTGACAAAAGTTACTTTTTTTCTCGAATCTTTGCTAACTTTGTCAATGTCATTGGAGAATTCATCAACTTTTTTTTATTGTAGTGATTTTTGTATTCCTCTTTTTTATTTTTATTGGATGATTCAACAAACCTGACGCAACTCTGACAGGCAGAAGAATGGATGAAGGCTTACAACTTTTCATTAAGAACTGTTACGTTTTTATTTTGTGTGCGATCAATGAAAAATGCACAGCTAAAATTTGCTTGCATGTACATAGGTACGTACATAAGTAAAAGTATGTGGCTCTCTGATAGAAAAATAAAAGTTCTCTTGTATATTTACGTTGCTACTATTGAACTGGACTGACGACGACCTTACATCCCTTTCTGGACTACAGACTGTGAGAGAGTGATGAGCCAGCAAAGAGAGAACCGAGAACGGAAGAATGGCAGATTCAGTGGTAGTGTCAGTTGGATTGATTGCATTCATTATCCCATCGGACTTTTCTTGCCAGTTTCTTCCTTTTCCACTCACCGAGTTGTTCGTAGTTAGTGGATTTTTAGTCATGAACATAATTTATATTGTTCCCTTGCGAGCCTTTCTTCTTTCCATTATGTTGCTAACTTGATTTGAGAAGAAAGTTTGAAGTCATTTCTGAATCCTACATTTGCACATTTGTTGTTTGTACTTACTGGTGTATTATGTACATCTGACCATTGAGGCACTTATATCTAATATGTATTTATTGAATTGCAATGTCAGAAGTAAGAAAACGTTATGGGATGGGACATCCGTTTACCATTCACTTGCTCTCTACTGTTATTGTCTGGTGTCTATACATCTGGGTATCTATCTATCAACTTGTCCCGAAATCAGTAGATTACATAAATGCATAACAAGCAGCAAATTAGAATGATATTTGTGGTAAACCTTTTATATCTATTACGCACGAATATGTATGGTATTTTTGTGCCATTTTACGATAAGACTTTAAAAGTTACAAAGGCAATCAGAAAAGTTTTTCTCTTGTCCCTTTTCCCTCTTTTAGTATTTACAGACGTTGGCAAACTTTCAGTCTTCATTCACATTAAACACATGCACTCATCTATTTTCATTGGATTATACATTATTTTACATTCTGTTCAACTCCCAAGGAAAAGGGACCTTTCTCCAACAGCAATAGAAGGAAAGAGAATGAAATATAAAATCTTGCTGAACAAAGGATCTACCAAATCTTGCAAGTTGGTTGTAGCACCACCAGTAACTACATATTTGCTAATTCAAAGTTACAACTGACAAATTATACCACTAGCTCCCTCCTAGTCCTTCCACGGCTGTTACCCAAAAATGAAAATTTCCACAAAATAAGTTTTACAATACTTTTAATTCCATTGCAACCTGCCACTCTTTCCTTTCTTGCAAAGGAGGGAATGAAATAAGAATATATTATTGTACTGAGCATATACTTACTAAAATTTAACCAGTTTTTGTAGAAGAGTAACTGCTACCATTCTACAACATTTAAATTACTTAAAGAAGTATACATAAGTAGCATAGTGTTTTTAGTATGCTTGCAGTCATTCCAGAAAGCTGTAGCTGCAATGTGCATAGTAAACAAGAATTTGTTTCATTTTAACTTATAATATAACTGAGCTTTCACTTCAAAATTCATTGCTTTTGTTGTTTACCAAGTTAAAAAGTTTTCCCTCCTTCGTACCAAGATTAGTTTTTTTCATTGGAAAAAAACACGTTACTTGTGTATTTGTTGTATATGCACCAGTAGTAACTCTGTTATATTTAACGCATTCGTAATGGTTGAATAACAGCCGTTGTTTATCGATAAAGTTCCTTTTTTACAAAGTGTGTGCACACTTGTACATTTTAAAAACGTGATCTCTAAAAAGAAATCGTGAGTTTTATTACACAGCTAATAATTAAGATGGTAAAATGTATACCTGTCTGCCTTTTATATTCCATTAAAACGTACTTTTAGTTTGCAAAGGCCGAGCCCGAGTGCAAGGAGCATTATTGGGGTGTTTTTATGATAAAACTTTTATTATTATTTTATGAATTGGAAACGAAACAAAGAAGAAAATCATAATAATAATGACCTGCAGGCCGTTTACTGAGTAGGTATGTACATGTACATTCATTTCTTTAATACTTTGAATGCAAGTAAATGAAACAATATTGTGGAGAAAGAATTTTGAGAATCAAACAGTCATACATAATTAAAGAGTAGCTACATCAAACAAGTAATTTTAATGAATGAGTACTCACGACGGATTCATTTCCCTGAGCAAAGTGAGAATTTGTTCTCGGGAAATGGTTTCTTGTACGTACTAATGTACGCTTTGTAAAAAGTAAATAGACAAATGCGTATAGTAATATAACCAAAGAATGTGTAAATACGAGCTCATACAAACTAAGCTGTATATATTAATGTACGTGCATTTAATATCACCCGTCACTTCTCTCTTGCTGTTCCAACTGAATGAAAAAAATAAATGTCTGAAATAGGGTTTTCACATGAGAAATAGGAGAGCCATATGCCCATGGTAGGCGGTAATACAATAATGTACAACATGTATGCGTGCTGTGTTCTACCATGCATGTTTCTTAAAAGAGCTTTCCTCAGTTTTCAACGCTAAACCTTTAAGGGAGACTTTCGCTGCTTCTCAGAATGTGTGCACAAGTGCAACAAGAAGTAATTATCAGCTTCAAAACAGTACATTAAATCTTTTAGCTACATAATGCCAAGTAATAAAATGCGTCTTGGAGTGCTGTGTGTACAGGGGCATTACACAAAAGTTTCTAGAAACAAAAGGAGTTGATACCATGTTGCTGGGTCATACCCTTGAAAAGATGAATCTTTTACCATGTTTGCACTCTGCTATGCAGTATTCCCCTGTCAGTATTGCTTATAGTTTTTCTGTGTACAGGAAGAAAGTCCTCTTATGTCACTTGTTCACATCTGCATAGTATGCCCATTATATTTTTAGTAATAATGGCAATACTACCAGAGGAATATTGAAATATAAAACTCATGTTGGGGACGTAAATGTTGTTTTTATGAAACTTTGCTGCGTTTTGCTTCTTGTAAACTGGCGATGTGGGCACTCACCATTTTCACAAATCCAATGATTTCTTCCATCGTGTTGAACACAAAGTCTGCAGTTTGCCTTAGATTTTTATCATAAAGGTCCAGCTGGGCTTTAGGGTTCGTCACAAATGAAACTGATACTTTTTTGGTTCAACTAAAAACGGAAGCAGCAAGAGTCAAACAGATGTCTGTTACATTCATACATTATACATTCTTTCAAAATCTGAAATTAATATGGTGGCTTGTAGATGCACAATACTGCTAAACTTGCTTTGAAATAATAGAAGGGAGCTCCATATGCGTATGCATCATCACTTGACTACTTACTGCTGTTGGAAGACTAATTACAAATATGCAGGGAGATATAAGTGTAATACTGAGCATTCACACAAAGTTTTTGTTTTAATTATGGGTTTTTTGTGAGTCTCCTCCCACTCACACTTATAATTATTTGTGGTGACTAAACTAAATGAACCTAACTATTTTTAATCATATGACTGAACATAGGATACGCTATTGAGGCTCGGTGGCAGCTACTTGGATTACTGCCTTTCATTTTCTTAATCTTCATCTTTTTTATCATGTCATGAATGTGGTGTGGTGCATGTGGTTGTGGTGCGTTTTTGTGTTGCTGCTAATATCGTTGTGATTAACGAATAGTTTCTCGTTTGCAAACACAATTTATCCCAATTCTTCCAAGTCAATTACACCTATCACCAGCAGGACTCTTTTGAATGAAACTTGTCACGATGATGATGATGATGATACTGGTAATTACAGAGCAGAACAATCTTGCTGCTGGTAAGAAACTAGACGTAAAGTCTGTAGGTAAATTGCAAAGAAAAGAAAAATAGGAGTAGAGAAGCTAGCATGCAATCAAAGACGACATGACACGCCTTTTCTTGCCACTCTGAAGCAAACGCTCCATTTGGTGGTGGTGGTGTCTATCGTAATGGCCCTGTAATTGATTGTGACGAGGGCTCATTTACAATGTCAAATACCGAGAAACACTATCAACCCTCGATGCACACAAACTCAAAATGTGTCTAGTTTGGTTATGGGCTTCCTTGAATAGTAACCTTTCTTCCCGGTATTATTTCTAAAATGCAGACTGGTACCTTTCGCTTTATTTTGTCAATATTCAATGAACAAGCGCAAGGTAATAATTATTTATCAAATGGTATAAAACTGGATTTCAATATTGCTACAAGTAATTCTTCAGTGCACTGCAGCGTTACTCTTTTAGTATATGACAATGTTTTAAGTGGATCAAGTGGTAGACAATAGAGTATGTATTCTGGAAAGAATAATAATGAACGCTCACATTTTAGGCACATTTAATGACAGCTATATTTTTCTCTCATAAGCCCATTTGATAACATTTGCCGATTGTGCCATACTTACTTATGTATATACACAGAGGTAAACTGAATTGAATAATGCTTATGCTATGCTGCCACATAAGAGAAATGACGTTTGGGTTCCAACTGCTAGTTGTGGATGGTTTTGTCTGTGAGCATAAGTTTGTCAGGTTGAAAGCTTAGTTGGGCCTGCATTGGTGGTATGGTGCCTTGACTCCTGGAATCATTCGACTTCTACTCAATTTAATCCAGTTAACGCTTCTGTGCAATGGCCCATTGTTAATGAATGTATGGGGTTAAAACTAGCAAACACAATAGAGAAACAAAATGCTCGTTTTTGTTCTGCACAGCAGAGCCTTACAGATAAGTTTCTTTACTTTAACATGAGATGCCAGAGTTGCAGTGCAGTAGATATTCTGCGCGTGACTTTGAATGCATATTCCATAGAACCGCATTTTGGTATCACATCAAGCAACTATAGTAAGAGTGTTACTTTTTCTGTACTCACGTGCTAATTGCCCGAATGCCATTCTGCATGCAGCTGAGATGCATTTTAATATTCATTAGAAATCAGACTCTGAGGGTAAGGCTATCTAAGTATAGGAAAATAACAATAATTAGAACGCGTACCATTGCATTATCGCGCGATGAATCTGATGAAAAGCTCAATCTTTTGAAATTTTATTGATTTCTTTGGACCAAAATAACAATAATAATTATGGACAACTGAAACAGTCTTGTGCGATTCTTGGTCAATTCATTGAATCCAATTCTATGAACAGGCATATTTATGAAAATACGTATTATTTGAAATAGCAATTACTGCAAGCTTGGAGGAGGATAGTTTTACGTATTTATTTTTATGTACAGAGCCATGTTTGCGATTACTCATCAAATTCTTGAGGCAACAATGCTGTGAAATACGATGCTTGGTTCTCAAGTACATTGACACAGTATGCAGCTCTCTCATGCTGTACATGGAAAAAGGAAAGTTTTTTTTAAAAATTTGGGTAGGCATGGTCCTATTTCTAACACTACATATGACACCAGACCGAAGTTGAAGTGTTTTTATAACATTTTATAATGCAACTGCTTGTTGGACATTTTACTCATTTTAATTTTGTTTTCATGCCTGGTTGTGCAGTCAGCTTTTCTCATTAATTTGATCCGAAAAATAATTAAAATACAAAGTTTTGTACAATGCAATGCATTTCTCGGCGACCCTATATAAACGTCACTCTCACATCGGTATAAACCTTTTCTATTGCATTCTCAGCAACCCTTTCCTTATTCACTCATCCCTACTGCTGCCGATAGAGTAACCAATCTTTAAAACTGACAGTGCGAGTATTTTTCTTACCAACCCATCCCACGTTTTGTAGGCACAGTTTTGTGTATGAATAGCAAAGTTGATTTGTTAACTTTTCAGTAGCATTTGTTTCGGTGATTACGATCAAGAATAAAAAACTGTGGTATCAGTAAGCGAGGAAAGACAATGACAACAGCACATGCCACAGTGGTACCTCCATACACCAATTCTTCGTACATTTTGTTTCAGTGTCAACTTGGCATTTAGCTGAAAGAACTTTTTACTACGTGCGGTTCTTGGTCAATTCATTGAATCCAACAACATACATATTTGTATCAACTGTTAGTATTATCATCATTTAGAACTGAATTAGTCGTCTTATAGATTTGAGCCCTTATATGAAATTGCTGCGTATGTAAAATTTGCCGCATATGTAACAGACTAGGCTAGCGGGAAGCATTATTTTTTATATTTCTCTCAACTAATATATAAAATATTTCTCTTGTTATGCAAATTGGGGCCGCATGCTGATCACAATCACCATTACTATCCTTTTCATCTCGTGGTTGTCTCAATGGAAGCATCATGAGCCATGATCGCTAATGCGTCTCCACTGTTTTTTATACAGTGTATTAAAAGAGAGGGTTAGATTTTCTCCTTGTCTCTGCCTGTACACAATAATAATTAATTCCTGGGAGAACTGGGGACCCTGGTATTTCATTAAAACGCATAATATCATTGTTTGACAGCATAACTAAATCAATGCTACCGACTGGCAAGGCACCATGCTTGTCACTGAATTATGATAAACATTTTAATGAATTCATTTTTATTTCTAATGATATTTCAAACCAAATTTGTTAAAAGTGCTGTTCCAACATAGTAGTAAGATCTACCAGACGTGGCGGCAGGAATTGGTTGTATTTATGATTGCTTAAGCTGTCGACATTTTCATCAGTTTGATGATGTAGAAAAATGATAAATGTCCGTCTGCCGGGTAACAACGGTTGAAATAGTAATATATAAGACCGGGACACAAATGGAAAGAAGTGTGACTGCTGCTAGTGATAGTAGCTAAGTACATAATTGGCAAAAACGTACACTGACTAAACATTAGAAAATAATGCAAAATACAATGAACTACATTCATTACTGTATAACCGAATGGCAAAATCTCCTTTCACGTATTTTGAAATTAGGTCGGCAATTAGAGCAGCGTTCAATAGGTTAGTAAAAATTAGCATTAAATTTTACAACTTGTACCAATTTTCGCTGAAAGGCGATGATTACAATTGTTGTGAAGCTCACTCATTAGTGTTTAATTTCAGTTACTAACAAGATTGTACACACGTTTGAGCCGTATCATCAGCAAGTCTTGAAAGCTGACGGTCCAACCAAAGTAATTTTGCTTAAATCATGTCAGTTTCAATAAAACTTCAAGACCTCGCTAAAAAAAAGCAATTTGTACAAATTTTAGAGTTTCATATTATACATTCCAGCCAGAAATGTGGGTCAATGTTATTTTATATTATGTAGTGATAATAATAATGACCAATACCCTAAATCTGCGCTCTTGTTACTCAAATGTTTCGATTCCAAAAATTTCACCTGGATTTTGTAGTGCGATGAAGTAATTAATATTCAAACCACGAAAAAGCAACAATTAAAGATATTACACAAGTAGCGCAGAGGTATTTTATGAAATTTAGTTTGCTACCGTTGTTAAACATCTGTTAGTTAAATGCATAAAGCGCACATGAACGTCCTTTTCACCTTCAATAAATACTTTCATGTTCTTCATCTACACGCAAGTTTCAAGATTTCTCATTTTCCTTTCTTCACGTACGCAAACGTTTATGCATTTCCTACAAAATACAACGTTGTTATATTT
The DNA here is from genome assembly GCA_027743805.1 of Lepidocyrtoides sp. E14. Classification (NCBI taxonomy): domain Eukaryota; kingdom Metazoa; phylum Arthropoda; class Collembola; order Entomobryomorpha; family Entomobryidae; genus Lepidocyrtoides; species Lepidocyrtoides sp. E14. Next base: position 13,651 of record JAHZMZ010001748.1, read on the forward strand.
TCATTGTGGTGAGCTCAAAGCAGAAAGTGAAAGTAGGAAAAGTGGTAGTATAATAATATTAAATAAAGATAAAGGACATGGTCAATAAATGTGATATAAGAGGATAATCTAGATTTGTGGACTATACCTGTCATGTCGTTCCACCATTCCAGATTTTAGCTGTGCAGCATTTCGAACTAATATACCGAAAGAGAAACGCAATGCACCAGAAAATCTGTATCTCTCTCTCCCTTGTCTCTGCTTTTGTATATTGTTGTAGGGCAACGAAGACAGATTGAGCTTCTTTCTTTCTATTCCTCTACCACCACGACCACGACTTTTCAAACAGATTCCGCACACTCAATATATTACGTACATATATACTGGCACTTTATTTTATGCCTCTTCCATTCCCATCATCCATTCGTTCACTCTGTCCTTCGCTTTTACCCATGCTGCTTGTCTGTTGTGACTCACCTCCTCAGCTTAAACAGTCCTATTGTTTTGCTCCTGCAGCATAGACAGAGTGAGAATATTGTGGCAGGGAGTCTAAACCAAAAACAAATGACCATTGCCTAATGTTTGGGACACGGAAAAGAGGGTTTAATACATTTTACTCTCCAGCTTTTCCCAAGGGATTTAATGCAGTTTGGGTATATATTTGAGGAGAAAAGAATGAGACGCTGAACTATGTGCGATGCTTTACTTAGTCTCTCATCGACTAACTTGACTGAGGTTTTATTGCATTTTACTTTAATAGTAAACCAAACCAAGAAACTTGGTTAGGGCTAAGCTCAAGACTACACATTTATTTAATAATATAGCCATTATGCTCATGATAAACTTTGTTTGTAGTGCAACATGAAATTGTGTTGTCTTCCTTCTTTCCTCCTCTTGGGAAACCAAAGCCTTCAAATAAACAAAAGTCCAGACAGGAGGGAGTAACGATGCATCTGTCGCACGCAGGTTGATTCTTTGGTGGTTTCAGTGGAATAAATGCTTTGTTTTATCAAAAGGCTCCACTTAAAATCACTTTCTTTTGTGTCTTCATTTTCATTCAGCCACTTGATATGATTATTCATTACGTCTGTCCGTCCAAAAACATTGGTTAAAAACTCTAGTCGCATACTTTTGGTTCATTTGGTTGAACACGCGTTTTAAGTTTTGGCAGGTATGTAGACTTTATAAAGGTGCATCCACTATTGACAAATTAAAGACGAACAGATCACCTGGACCTTGTAACCTGACCTAGAGCTTGTAAATTCTACTTTCGAATGAAAAATTTATGAGGACTGGATAAATCATATACCTTCAACCATGTTACTAATCTGTGCCACAATATTTTTTACTGTGAACAGTCAGGTTGCTTTGATTAAATAAGAAGGTTTATCCATGTACTAATTGATAAACACATCAAGAAAGTTATACAAATAAAGCTTGGAATAATAAAGTCGTCGTGCGGTACAATAGATTCATTCGTATGCTGATGGTATGACTAAACTTTTCTATTATTTTTCCAACTACAGTTTAAGCACTCACACAGCTGCTGACATTCTGCCTCTTGATTTTGCATTCTAAGCGAATACTTTAAATTAAAAGTCCTATTATTTTCAGCGTCTTACAATAAAATGTAAAGTCATTAGGAGAGTCAAGAAAAAAGGGAAGCATCATCACCACGAACAGGGATGGCTTTACAGCTAGGTTCTCAACAAAATTTTCCAACGATTTCCTTTCAAGAATTCTGTCCCATTTTCTGGCTTAAATATAGTGGGCATAAATACCAACAACACAATGCATTGGTTGGAGGTTTGCAAGGTTGGAACTAAATTCTAAAATGTGCCAGGAAAGCGTATATTTTCCTTGCTGCCCATTCTCTAGAATCGGTTCATTCGTTTTGTTCAAGATGACGTTGCACTTCGCATGCACTAGCATAACGACACCAATACACCTTACCACGCACATAAATTCTCATTAATGGGACTAAACAGATAAAAAAGACCAATCGGGATAAACAACTTTCTCTATGCCATACTTCTTTGTGACGCTCTAATATTTTACCACTACCCCAACTGATGAAGGAAACGTAAGAGAAACTTAAAAGCCGCATCCCATCCATGGCATCATCACCATCATCACGGTATCTATTATTACTCCGAAGTCGGAGTCTGACTATCACCACAAAAGACCATTTCAGGGACAACATTCGTCTTTTCTCGCGACTGAACCTCTAAGCTTACTTGAACAAATATTTTTGGACAGTGTGTAGTAACGACACTAGCAACCTTGACGTTTTGTAAAACTCAAGGTGGCAGTTCCATATAGAAATTGAATTGATGCCACAGAACCGCACAATGCCATTGGAATATTATGAACTTACTAAATAACACGTGGGTAGTGACTTGAGTAGAGCTCATTGAGTTTTGGAGAAGAAGTTTCGGTTAGCATACGTAAATACCTACGTACCTACCCTAGATTCCCAAATATTGCAGTTTATGATTTAGTGCAAAAGTTTGTACGCAAAGAAATGAGGAATGAGGTTACTTGTACTTGTACTGCTTTTGAGAGAAAGTTTTTTAACCGGATAATGTGCGTTTGCAGTTGGCTTTGTTATTTATGTAATGTATATCGATGCAAAATTGCTTGTTGATAGCATGAAGTGATTCTTTTGCAAAATTTATGATATTTCTCTTCTTTACACTGACCTTGAACGGAATTAAGTTATTGTGGCCATATTTTTTACGCAACAATATTTGCTTCATTGAGTGAGCAATATTGCATAAACACGTAGCAAACTAACATAACCACACGACATTCTATTCAAACCAATCATTAATTAACTGAGATTTTGCTTTTGAAAAAAACGTTTCAAGAAAAGTTTTTTCTTATTACGAGTAGATGATACGTGAGGAGAAAGTCGTGTTCTCAGAAAACGAAACAGTATTAGCACATAATATTTTGAATACGTGTGCCTCCGGCTGTTAAAGAGTTTGTGAATATCAAGTTCCCTGTGGCATTATGAATTAGTTTGAGCACAACTGTTTTAATCAGTTTTCGCGTAAATCTCTCCAGGCTTACAATGGCAGGTTCGACAAGTAGGAGAATTGAAAACTGTTGTGAGATGAGTCTCGGCTCTCATGTTACACTCTGAAGTAATCTTATACTTTTGCACTTTGCCGTACTTCTCAACAGTGGCAACGAATTTACAGGTACTTATGACCTAAAATGATTTACAGGAAGATCCAAATAGAAACGGACTACAGCAACGCAAGATACGGACGAGCGGTAGTAATAATCTCATATTGCATCTCTTACTGCCTCTTCATTCAACAAACTTATAAATAAATTCGGCTAGCTACTATACAATCCTTTCCTATCCTTCGGATTTAGTAAAAGAAGAAGATTATAGTTTAAGACCATCCCAAAGGAAAATGATCCGAGAAACTGAGAAAATTTCTCCAGGGCTTTCCTGGATTTCACTAGTAATACAATTTACTTTTACATCATGGCCAGCTGGATTAAATAGCAACGTTGAGAATATTTTCTCTTTCTCATCATTCCATTTAAGCAAAGTCGTGTCTATATGATAAAAGAGAGAAGGAAGAGGATGTGTGTTCTTAAAGAACCGAAATCTTTTACTTTTCGTTTGGGTTTTTGTACTAGTGATGAAATGAAAGGTAGAGCTCAATTTAGCAATGCAAAGGGTGACTTGTGATTTTTGTGATGCGTACCCCTGAGAAGTAAGGTGCTTAGTTTATTGTTTTATTTTTATTGTAGCTTTAAATCATAACTGAAATAACAACGGATAGAACAGTAAATTACATAAAAAATAAGATGGATTCCCCCTGCTACTGTTGATAGAAAACTTGGACCGGGGAGAAACTTTTTGTTTGTTTGTTGACTTTCACTTCCACAACAGAACGCACAACAGATGGTGCAAATTAAATTCACAAGAATTGGTTCACAATAACAATAACTTTGCGTGCATTTTGTGTAGGTATACATATGAAATATATTTCTAGGATATATGGGTAGTTAATTTACAATCTACTTATGCGTTCCAAATCTACCATCTGTAAACGGTATGAAAAATAGCATGCACTTGCAATCATATGGAGTCAATCAGTTTTGAGCAATGGAAAAAAGTATGAACCCGATAATTCCCAGTGAAAATTTCCCACACTTTCCATTGCTTTATTGGAACATTTAAAAATATAAAAAATAGCAGCCTCTCAAATTCATTACTATTGAAGTATGCGATTATATATTACTAGGAACTTTTTAAAGACAAATTTAAGTTATTAGTCTTCCTTTTCATAATGTTCCCCTACAGTTTTGTTCAACACAAATTTATTTCCTTTTAGTTAAACACTACAAAAAGAACTTGCCAGCACGATTACAACTATTGTGCCGCATTAATTTTCCTTATGGCAAGTCCTTATTTCTAGGAAGCCTGACGTATGTCATAGTCGTAATGCATAAAATTACTGTTACTCCTTCTAGTTCTTCTTGTGTCTAAACCTAGAAGGTAGAGTAGGTAGTATAAGAAGGAAACTTTTTTACTCTAGAGTGGTAAAAGTCCTGCCTGCTTATATGAACTTCTAATTAGGCATTCATACCTTGCACAAAAGCCTTTTTAGAATGGATTACATGCGTAAAAAGGTTTAGAAAAGTAGGGAGTCAAAACAAAATGGAGGAGAATGTAGAGGTAAACATCTTGAGAAAAGGGAGCATTTCTCATAATCTCATTAACGCGACGGGCGTAGAAAGAAAGTCAAAGCCTTTGGCAGAGTAAGTATGCATGACTTGCCTTGCATCACCACATGGCCTTACGTTTTCTTATTCCCTCTGTTCGTCAAACTCATCAACAAATCTACACGTACTGTATATACCACACTACACCATAGTGTACATATTATGCAATCTTATAGATTATGCATAGTACGTTCCGCCGGGAGCCGGAAGCAGGAGAAGCCATTGCATTGCAACAACCCTGTCTGCACCCAACTTGACTGATACTTTACATCCGTCTCAAAAGTCCTGTCATCATGCAGTGTATAGTCAAAGACATCGAAATATTCTGCCTAGCTATCTAACTTGCTTAACTTTCAACATTGTCTTTTCAATGTGCTTTTCCCACGTATATAAAATTTATCAAGCATTCTACTTGTACATACTACATTTTAACGTGTAAAAAGATCGTTTGAGATAATGTTGGAGAAATGGTAGTGGTGGTGGATGTCAGTACTGCAGCTTTCATTACTTTCTCTTGTAGCTGATTCGTCATTTCTCTAAATTAAAATTCTTTCGCAAGGCCCTTTACATCTGTCAGCATCGTTGAGTTCTCTACTCAGTTTCACACTAAATGTAAAGAATTTCAATTTGCGAGTGATGGAAAAGTGCATTTTTGCTGTTCCATGTAATTTGAGCCGGATAATGTTATTGGCATTTCTATGAGAAAAGTATTTCATGATTATGAACACTTTAACATGCGCCATCACAAGCAATGTTTCGCTTGAAAAAACCAACAAGGTCGAATACGCCTTTAGAATAAAATATCCACAGCAGTGTCTACTCTCTCTCTCTCTCTTTTCATTGCATTGCTAAAGTTTGAAGGTCACATTCCCATCATTACGGTCATTTAATGCGATTAGCGATATAGAATGATCAATAATGTGTAGTTTTGTTTCGAGAAGTTTGCAAGGTTTCAAGACATGGAATGTTTGCAATATTTTTACATTAATAGACGTGTAGAAGACAGCAGATAACACTATTACAAATGTTCACTTTTGCTCTGAATTGTTTTACTCACTTCAACTGTTAAATTTGAAAATTCTCATGGGAAAGCAGAATCGTCAGTCGACTAGATTCTTTCAATTCTTTTAGCAATATGTATGTACAACTGGCATCAATTGAGCGAATTATTGGCTAGCTTTGATCTTGAGTACTGTTGGAATTTTCCACATTTACTCTGATGAATAGTGATGATGCTGCTGCTGGTGCTGACTGGTAAAAAGTTTTGTCATAAAACTATTAATAGTGTTCTGCAGATGAGTGCTGACGCCTGCCTGTTACAATCCTCAAATTATGCATTGATTGTTTCTTAATTTAATATATTACCACTTTTCCGCTTTCTCTATGCAGGGTTTCGTACTTTTAATCTACTAAGCTGTCGAGATGCACCAATTTGGCAATAAAAATGAAAGTTCAAAGCAGAGAGTGTGCGTTCCATGTTAGAATGATTCTAAAACATAAAAATCATTATAGCTTATGAAACGGTCATAATATAGAGAAACTCGATGCAACGGAAAAAAAAGATTAAAAATTGCCGAGAAAGTAAAGACATGATATTATGTCCCACAGGAATTTAGTTTTCAAAGGTTAATATCTACTATTACAATGAATGATTGTGAGGATCAAACCATATGAGTATACCTATACACATAATATGTGAATCACTGAGGCAGGAGCAAGCTCTGGAAACGAACAAAGCGCATTAATGTTTAACGCTGGCAAATGACAATGCTCATTTAAAACACATGCATGTACTTTATATGGAACAAACTATGGATATAGAAAGAGCTTGTCTCTCTCTCATCCGAAACAATTAAGCATACTAGGGCTTATTGCAGTAAATGCAGAGAGGAGACGTCGTTTTCATCTGAATCAGTTTCATGACAGACAAGGTAACAGAACAGAGGTAAACTTCAGACTTCAGAAATTCAGACCAACTAGCATAGTAGAGTTTTGCAACTAAACATAACAAGATTTCTTTAGTAAGTTAGCCATTTACTACACATCTACAGAACGGACTCATCACATAAACAACAAAGGCAAGGTATGCCAGGAAAAACAAGAATCAACCACTGTATACTTTTTAGTTATATTTATGCTTGTTTGTATTGTTATATTTTTTTGGTTAATAAAAATTTCAAATAGAGTATAGAAGTGGTCAGCTGATTGCATGCAATAATACTAGTTTTGTTGACCCAATTCTATTCTTGGGAACGTCAAAAACATAACCATTCTAGCTGTCACATCAGGTCGGCTTAAAACTTTCTCTTTGCCGAATAACATCTGTCCGACCCCACTGACCATGTACCAATACCTTGTATTTTCTCTCTATTATGTAGACATTCTCCTTTTATATAATATGTATATGGCTCCAAGTCCAATACCATCAAAAAGTTTCATTTTGTGTTATTATCCAGCTCAACTTGAGCAAACAGACATTGCGTTTGAAATGGCATAAAACGTGAAATCGAATAGATGCCTGTCATTTCTCCTCTTGTTACACTTTTCCGATCTCCCGTCCTTTCTTTCTTGTAGAATCCTTCTCCATTTTTCCCTTTCATAAACTCGATTTAAGCCACACTACTACTGCTGTTTTTCAATAATAGCATCAACTTGCCATACGAACAATCAAACAGTTCTCTTATTCGTACAGGACCATAATATGACTCGGACTAGCAATAGTCTTGCCGGTATGGTGTTGGTAGTGTCTTCATTGATGTACCGTAACAATAACACTTTGTCAATGATCCCCATTCTTAAAAGTTTCAAGATTCAAGTGCAAAAGAATGACGACATGGGACTACAGTCGAATCTGTCTATTAAAGGTAACCCTATAAAAGGCTATCGCTATTATAGGCAGTTTTCTTGTCGCCCGGATTTCGAGATAGGGAAATGCGTGTATAAGTGTGGTTTATAAAAGGGTACTCTATAAGAGGGCAATCACTATTAAAGGCATAATTTCCTTGTCCCGTGGAACATTTACCCTATCTTATAAGAGGCAAAC
>JAHZMZ010001750.1:0-17854 GCA_027743805.1 Lepidocyrtoides sp. E14
CATTCAAACTAGCCAAACGCACTCAGAGCCTAGTGAGTAGCCAGGCCAATGTCCTTTTAAATTACCCTGCTATTACTGTAAACGTTTCCGCTGCCATTTTCTCAAAACTGGCATTGCACCTCCACCCTCATCATATCATTCATGTCATGTCAATCACATCTAATTCAGTCTTATTTTCTATCCAGAGATTTTCATCCGATCATTTTTCCTAGGTTCATACTACACACAGCGCAGAATTTCATTGAATGCATTACCATACCACTGCAAACTCCACCTGTATACCACCATACCTCCTGCTGCTTGTTTAAGCTTTAATAAGCTTTGGTCTTGGAGTGAACTGGACTCATGTCGCGAGTTCTTTACTGATTTCTATCAAGATTTATCACCAACTCCTCCGTTACACCAGCAGCAGTACATTCCTATGAAGTAGCAGCTGTATAGCAATGTAGCGCAGCAGTGAATAATTGAAATACCACGTTCGTTGTTATTGCACCGGAAGTTGTAAAGGGGAAAAGGGCTTCATATCAATTGCAAGTCCGTGTACGGACTAACACCAGGTTTTCCATTTTGACAACGTATCAGCAGGATTAAGAATTCCCATTGCCAAAATTTCGGCTTACAGAGAAGTCATGAGAAAAAAATACATTTATTTTTTACCATTCTCTCTCTCTCTCTCTTTCATTCTTAGTTTTTTTCTCAGTATTCCATCGCAGATGTTTTTTTTCTCTTTCTTCTTCCTATGTACTTTCTTCGAACTTGAACAACCTCTTGTTCGAGAATTGGCTTGGTATTGATATTATTACTGTTTTGATATGCATGCATATCAATTTTTATATATTCTATTACACGGGTCATAATATTATTCGATGGTAAAAGTGAGTAGTGAGTGATATGCCTTGGTATTATTAGGACACAGCTGGGCTCCTTAATAATGATGCCTTATGGCTTTACTTCGTGCTGTTGTACCCCATGTCTAAGCTTTACCTTCTTCTTCTTCTTCCAGTTCCACTACTTTAGTAGTCCTTCGCTCCTTTTCAGTGGAATAGAAACCTGAACAAAAAAAATACATTTATTTACTATGTTTCCCTCAACTTCCTCCTCTTCTTCTTCCTATTTTCTACAACGGCCTTGGATTGGATTCGTCTTTTAAGTAAACTCATACATGAAATATGAGATTTTTTCGCAAAAGGAAAAAAATATTTGTCGGTAGAAAAATGGCGTGTAGTCCGCCAGAGAGAGAGAGAGAGAAAGAGGGAGATTGCATTATTGGGTAGTAAGTAAAGTGTAATAATAATATGTGTGTAGTCAAGTCAAAAGTTTTTGATATCTTGTATGTGCCTTCAACTCCTACTGCCTACTGCCATGAGTCATGTGAGAATGGTAATGCGCAATAATAATACTGTGAAGAATGGATGGCTTGTACGCAAGGAGAAGAGTAGTAGTAGGAGTGTGATTAATAGCATGTTTTCTTTCAATTTTTTTTCTGACTGCTTCTTCTTCTTCTTCTTTTTTTCTTTCATTCGCTTTTTCCATACTTGAGCTTTGCGCTCTCCACTGTTCAAATGTATTATTTTTCAGCCTACTGCTGACATCCAGCATCATAGCTTATACAACAACAAGAGAATTCTGGAAAAGAGATCAGCGCAAGGATAATATATACATTTTATCTACCTATATGTATCTATAATATACCGTTGCTGCTAGAAGATATTTTTTTGTAAGAACTTGTCTGCGTAAGAGAAAACTCGCCTATTTTTTTCCAGCTTGAAGGTTTGCAAACTTTTGCTAGTTCTCCTTCTGTTGTTGTTTGAGATCATGATAGCCTCTAGCAAATACATTATTCTCATTTTAAAAAGATTTTTCCCTTCTTAAAAAACCAAGTTCTCCAGTCAATAATAAGAATAATATTATGGCATCGGTTTCATTACTATCATCGTTATCTTTCTTTATGACTAGGTTAGTATAAGATGGAAGGGGTTTCTATTTTTGCTTCTAGGATATTATATGATACATATATATTTTTAAAAAATCAAAATAAGGTTGGCATAAGGTGTGCATGTATATATTTATTGAACACTTTCCTTTTCATCTGTTCATACCTATTTTCAATGAGAAACGTGATGATGCCAAGAGATTGAGAAGGGAGTATTGGATTGAGATATAACAGGAAAGGAAGCAAAAAAAAACAGGATCAACAAGGAACAAATGCGGCTGGCTGTGCATGTAGTACCAGTTGAGAAATTCATAATAATACTTTTGATTTTGACTATGGTTTTTTATTTCATTTTGATATTTCTGTAAGGAAAAGATAATAACATAAAAATATGTAATAGTTGCAGTAACAGAACAATATTATAAAATTTGGCAAAATATGTATACGTAATAGTGAAATAAGTTGTAGTGCATGCAGCCAAAAAAGTAGATGAACCCGTTTGCTCTTTAAAGTTTTACAGCAATATCGTGCCATGCTGATGCTACAACCTTGTTCTAGCACAAGACAAGGTAAAAAAAAGCAAAAAAAGAAACTTTAGTGAAGGGAACCATGTACAAAAGCATGTCATGCTGACAGACATGCCATATATTTATAGGCAGCTGCACAGTCTGCTACTTACTTGCTTGCAGAATTGGCTGGGGAGTGGGGATAGAAGGAAAGGTTGGTGCTCTTGTTGTTATTATTATTGGTAAAAAAAGTGGTTATTATTGAGGATTTCAAAATGAAAGTGGATAGATCGTTATCCTCATCTTGCTACTATGTACTACAATATTGTTTTGTGAGGAATAGATGATAATAATAGCATGAGTGAAAAAAATGAGATGAAGTTTGATGTAAAAGGAAAGGAGAATTGTATTGGTTATGTGATCAAAAATATTATTCAATATTGCTCAACAACAGAATAACAATATGTATTATCATTAAAATGGAGGAGATTTGCTTTGCTTTGCTTTGTGGCGTTCGTTGACTTTGTTGTTTAACCGGTGATGTGTGTGCGAAGGTAGGTAAGCAGAGAGGTACTGCTACTAGTCGCTTGGTTTTGACTCCTTGTTGGCTTCCTCTTTGTTCTTCTTCCGGTCTCGGACGAGTATATCCAAAAACCAATATGGATTGCAAGTTTGTATTAAAGCTTTTTTTTTAGATGTGGGTGAGCAACAAGAAATTTCATAAGGTATAAAAAATGTTATTATTGAAGACGGAAGACCTGAAGAGATTGAAGTACTATACTTTCTTGCCTGCTGGAATTTTCTGTTGGAAGTTTGCAAAGGAAGAGTAGAAAAAATGGCCCGTAGAGTATTCATTTGAAGTCAAGCTATTTTTATTTAAGGACTTTAATTTTTTTTTACCGGTCACAGGATGTGATTATGTGACACGCTTGAAAAAATAGGCATGCATCACATGCCCACGCCAAAGACCAGACCACAAAAAGGGAACATAATAAATTGAACATTACTTTCAAGAAGTTGCTCATTTCTTACATCTGTTTCCATTCTTCATAATAATAATATTCTCGGCTTGCCGCTGGGAAGGGAAAAGAAGCTTAATTCATATTGCATGTATGTATGTATATGATAGGTAGATATGCACGAGAAAGAAGACAAAGGAGAGGGGAATGACGCAGCCTACGCACTTTGTCTTTTGGAATATTTATTTCGAATAAAATATAACATTCTCTCAAGCAAGAAAGCATACAATGATAACAATAATAATGTCATCATCAAATTCCACTTTGAGCTTTGGCATTCACTCTGCAACAGAAACAACAATTTTGTTGTGCTGCTGTTGTATTTACTCGTAGAAAAGAGCAGATGTTGGATCTTGAATGCGACCTTTTTCATTCGGTCGTGGGTAAAGTTGACATGTTCGCAGCAGGAAAGAATTTTGTGTGCGTATGTCTGAGAAGACCAAATATATAAAATGGCAAAGCAGACAGTATTTGTATTACAAAGGAATTTAAGCACAAACACAATAAAAACATCAAGAAAAGCGGAAGTACAATTTCCCTTTTGACTACTGTGCTGCTATTATCACTAATAACATGAACAAGAGCAAAAAAAAACCTCTTTTGGATTTTGCGCTAATTTGAAATGTAAAGGTGATGGATTTATGGAACATGTCTCATACGTGGAATACCAGTCCTATCCGATTTCTGTTGTTCATCCTTCGTAGCCATTTCATCTCTGCTTTTCTTTTCTTCAGCTGTCGTAGTAGTAGTTTGCTTGTGTGAAATGTTGAAGAGAGTGAAACAATACAGGCTTTGCTGATGAGTTTTGGCTGAAAAGGAGAGTTGGAGTTGTTTTTCAATTCACTAGCGTAGTTTTAATGTGATGTCTTTGTCTGTGACAAATTATTGTTATTATTATCATCATTGCAATCTTATGTGCGTACTTTGGTTGCGGTAAAACCGTAAAAACATCGAAATGCACATTATGCACAGCAAACAATGCCAAAAGTCAAGCCACAAGCCAATAATAACACGACTGTCTAACTGTAAAATGGAAAGTAAACAACAAGCAGAATGAATTATTTATTTTACGTGATGAACCCAGCAAAAAAAAGTCAATTCTTTTTGTGCTTCTATTCTTTACATTTTCTTTTTGTTGTATTGACTTGAGGAATGTACTCAGTATCCAGACAGAGATGAAAAGTCAATCTGAGACCATTTTTTTTCTGGGTAACATCAATAGAGAGAGAGAGAGATCATTGTAATTCTTGGAAGTAACGGTTGGCTGATGAGGAGGATGACAATGACAAGGAGACGACCGAACTGGGTAATAAACTCTGGAGACAAATAATAAAATAAATATAAAATGCAGAAAAAGAATGGGAGATGGGTGGCAGCAGCACAGTGATAATGTAAAGGGTACTAAAAATTTTACGTTTTTAAAACTTTGCACGGTTTAAATTTACTGCATGCAACGAGTTATAAATGGCATGAGGTGCAAAGAGCAATCCAAATTTGTTCTGCACTCTTTTTTTATGACAAAGCACTCCTGCTCTCTGTGCAGCAAAACATCACGAAACGTGTGAAAACGAGGAGAAGAGGTAATAAAAACTTTAAACCAGAACCGCATCAAATCAGCAGAAAAAGCTCAAGCAGATAATATATTTAATGTGGTAGTAGTCGTGAAATGCTAGGGGCCATACAAATATNAGAAGAGGTAATAAAAACTTTAAACCAGAACCGCATCAAATCAGCAGAAAAAGCTCAAGCAGATAATATATTTAATGTGGTAGTAGTGGTGAAATGCTGGGGGCCATACAAATATAAAGTCTTACCATCTGCTTACCCAGAGAGATGCTATCCAAATAGCATAATGAACAAAGTACATGTAATCGTCATGTTGGCTTATGGATATAGGGTATAGTGATCGTTTATAAAATGAATGGTCGTTACAAAAAAAAACCCACATTTTAAATGAAGGTGATTAAATACGAATTGGTTCCGTTCGTAAAAAGTTGCCCGCAATGCTCATTACGTTTAAAAATGTTGTGTCTCGTTTGATTTTATGACTGTGCTTTTATAGCCTCGAGGACAAACAATTGAAAATTTTGGATTGGTACACTTTTGTCGAAAAGAGTGTCGCAAACTGTTATTGTGAGTGCATTGTAATAAGAAACAAAATAGAAAATTCAAATAGAGAGTCCTCGTAAAACAAGATGGTTTTATGTAAACTCATTTTCCTAATTTGCAGTAATTGTCAAGCAGTCTTGGTTAAAAACTTCACAATTATGAGCCATGCATACAATGTTACCGCTTACTTTCCATTTTCTGTAAAACCTTATGTGCAACAACTACAAGAACTACCGTCAAAATTGGAAACTACTTTTGCATGTAAACGTCCGTCATAAAATTAATTATCAATCTATACAGTAGTTTCTTTGAGCGCAGTAAAAGAAATGACACAAAAACCCGTCATGTTATTCATTGTCGCTACTTATTTTATGCATTCTATGCAACAAAAAGGGTAAACTGCAAGCGAAAATCTAATGCCAGAGCAAAACCAAGAAGGGTAAATGTCGAGTGAAGCGTATATTGCATGCATATTAAGCACACTTTAAAACAACAACATGCGGCATAATAACTAATATTACAATTCTTTTAAAACGAAAAACAATTCGGTTCGCTCAACATTTCTCCCAATTCACTTTCTAAGCTGAGCGTTAAATTCGTTTGACAAAACCAAAAAACCGACCCGAAATTAATGATTGCAGCAGCTAAAATGGCTGAGAACCAAAAATCTGCATCTGGTGCTCCTTACACTCTACCACAACTGCATTACTATATCCCTCTAAAGTTTAGGTCGTGTCGTGGTGTGTCGCGTAAAATAAAAACAAATGATTTATGCATCTTCCAAATGAGATGATATGATTCTCCTGCTACACTCCTACAACAGCACAGCTTAAGCAGACAATTTAAATAAATAACAGCTCTCTCTCTCTAGATTGATTTTATTTTTGTTTGGCTTTTCTCTCCTCTAAATGTTCTCAAATCAGAGGGTACAACGCAACAACACATTTTCCTAGCACCTTTTGTACTTCCGACTTAATTTCAAAAACGGTCTCTTTCGTTGTTGCTCATATAACGTCATTAGAAATTCTGTAACAATCTCATAATTGCGTTTACAACAGCAGCAGAAGATATTAACAAAGTGAACGATAGTAAGGAAAATGGCAACTGTGACGTGGTGCCTGACATGTGTAGCTTGTAGTGCGTATTGTGTGGCCTAGCTTAATACATGCATGCATACAATATATATACCTAAACCGAAGCAAATAAAATTTTAATATGTATTAGCATTAATAACGAACCAAAGAGTGCGAGCAGATTTTCCCAATTCTTCACGCTTAATAAGCTGCTTCATTAAGGGACAATTTTGCCACAAGCCACACACACACACACACCGCTACGCAAGTAAGAGCGTAAGTCTAGTAGTAGTAGTATATTGTTCAGTTGAGTATTTGCTGATGATTCTCCTTCATCATCTCTTCGTTTAGTTCTCTAATAATAATAAAATCAAGTATAAAATAGACTTCACAGAAAGTTGTTCAAAAAACATCTCGCTATATGTAACTATTTGTGTATTCTCTACCATTCCAGAGTAGTACAAAAACACAATATGGAACACGATCAAAACATGACATTATTACATTCAAATAATTCTCTCGTTTTCCTCTTCATTCGCCCCCTTCACCACCACCACCACTAAGCTAACATGCAGCTTGTTTGTATTTGTTAGAGTTGTCGGTCTTCTTGTCCTGTTGTTTGTCACACAGACAAGTGAAGTGAGGAATAATAAAATCGATTTTATTAGTTTAGTGGCTCTTTTGGGATTTGTGGATGAATGAATGGTTAAAGTTTATTATGATGATGCCATCTTATATAGGTATATATATTCTATTATACACTTTTTTTGTCAGTTTTTGAGCTTATTTTATTCTGAATCTTGTGTAGGTACTGCGTATACAAGATTTATACATGAATGCATGATGCATGCACTGCATATTTTATTAAATAGTTGAAAGGGACCCGAGGGAAATGATTGGACAGAATATAAAGAGCAGCAGTATATAGCAACCTCACAGGAAGGAAAGGGAGAGACGACAACAATAACAAGGATGAATGGTAGCAGTGGCAGCGGATGATCGCTCTTCTCCCTTCCTGAAAGTGCTTACAGAAGAACCGATTTAATTCATTTTACAAAAGGGACCATCACCCTTTTCCCTTCATTTCATCTTCTTTAAAAAAAAAAACTGGAACACCAAAAGATTCCAACTTGTGTTTGCATGCTGCTTTGAATCGAAGTGAACATTATCCTCTTTTCGTTTTGATGTTGTCAATATTCTTAACAGAGTCGATGTGTTGTTGGTTCGTTAGCCTTTTTCCAGTGTTCTTTTTTTGTTGCTCTCTCAGTAGAAACACTTGGGCTTTCCTCGACTCTCTCTGCTTAAAACTTTTTAGAGCTAATTTTCCACTAGAGGACTGCCAAGCATGGAAATTTCCCAACTGAAAAATTCTCGAGAAGAGAATGGTAGGGAACTCCTGCTGCTTTCTAAATGAATCATGTCACGTAAACTGCTCGGTTCGTCCATGTGCTAGTCAAGCCAGCAGTTGAGTTTATACACCACCATCAAATGAATATGCATTGTCGCTGTATTCATTTTGCATTTCCTTATCGTATCTTCAATCGTCATCATCATTCATTGCTTGTTTTACTACTCTGGTACTGGTGGTGATTTACCCATGTCCCATACATTGTATATGTGTGTGGTAGGTACCACCCAGGGATATTGTGTCGGTGGTGGTGAAATGAAGGAGAAAGAAAAGAAACGACAAGTTGGTTTTATATCAAGCATGTGTGTGAACTGCTTTTTGAGAAAGTGTGGAATTTTTTTACTAGATCTCCAGGCGGTTTTTATCTTGAGTCGTTTGCTGAACCACCACTTCACCACTGCACTGATGGTTGTGTGGTGGTGGTGGTGGTAGTGGGGCTGCTGTGTTTGATTAAAAACTTGGAAGGGCACACATCACCGCAAGCTTTTATGTAATTTTGTAACACTGCATACATCTGTGTGCGTGGTGCGTACAGTATTACACGTGTTAAATTACATGTTTTACTCGAGAAATTGTTTCAGTAATGGGAGAAATAAATTGTCAAAAACTTTTACATTTGCATATTATGAGACAGCAGGGTAGTAGTGAAAGGAAGGAGGAAATGGAGTACAGTTTTCCCTATCACATCATGCTTCCACAATCACAGCTATTCACAAAAGCCATGGGATAATTGAATATTTCACGGTTTACACCCCAGAACAATATGCGGGTGCTTATTGTAATTTTTTTTTAAGTGTAAAATGCGCTTGTACTGAAATTTTCTAGCAGAATACGACACAAATATATTATGAAACTGGCTGGCAGCATTATTGTCATATAATAGCATCAACAATCATTATCATGCTAAAAAGAAGGGACTGGCAGGTTTACGTTTATGTAAATTAGATAGGTGAGTTTCTAAAATGTAACTACATGCATGCAACTAGTAATGCAATGCAGTAAAAAATTGTTATAATCTTCGATTACCACTCGGCAAATTATGGTTAGCTGCTACTCCCAACCTAATTATTAACTAAAATTGCTTCTGCTTTGCAATGATTATTGTCCAAGTGTTCCTGTAATTTAAAATTTGCTCATATATGTACGGCAATCTCACACGTAATTACATACTCCGCCAGTAAAAGTTCTTAAAGAAAGACAGCGGTAGCGGTGGTATGGTGGTGAGCGTTGACTGGTGTTTGGCCACACAAAAAGAGAACCAATTTAAAAGGAATAAAACCGACAAAGTGTGAGAGTATTGATTAAATTATCCCTTTTATTTTCCCAAATGGAAAGAAGGAAAATGTCTGGTGCAGAATAAGAAATAGCAAACTCGAAAACTACTACTACTTACATTGGTGTTTCCACATCCAAATCTTTTTGTAGACAATTTTCAACACTTAAAATTACTCATTTCTTTTTTTGTCTACTCTTTTTAGTCCTATTCAATTTGAGTGCGTTGCATTGATTTTTATTTCTGTTTTGTGTACACTCTTTTTTTCTCAGGATTTGAGTAACTCCCTCGTTTCTAAAACTTCCTGTTCTATTCATTCCCTCGCCTTTTTGCACAAGTCAAATAATGAACACTGAAAGTAAAAAGAAAACATGGAAAGAAAATCTGGATGCAACGTGAGTTGTGAATCAACTAGTAAAATAAAATGTATATATTTGGTAATGTGTATCCCTTTTCATTACCCTTTCTGGTGGCGCTACCATTTGTTACAAAAAAAATTATTTACGTAAATCGCATTTTCACAAGAACGAGCTAGAAAAACTGGAAAACTCCTTTTTATTATTAGTTAAGCATAGGTATTAGTTTTTTAAGTATGTACCACCACCTTCACCACTCAACTTTGTGCGAACGAAACAGTAAAAAAAGTCACTGAAATCTCAAACAGCTTTCGCAGTTCGTGATACCATACTTCCTTCTTTTAACCCATATCATTCCATTCGTGTGCCATTTCATTTCATTATTTTCTCTGTTGCTTTTATTCCTTCTCTCTTTTTTAGGTGACGGTTGCTTCAAGTATGGATTTGAATGATTTACCGACTTTCTCCTTTGCAATGCATTACTGCCTTGTCTTCTTACATATCTAGCCACTTTGGCTGGTCAAGTAAAAAAGTAATGGAATGGATGATTGGACTTCCTTCCTCTTTTCTCTCAGACTACTACTACTAATACTCATTGGACCATGTCTGCATTCTCACACCGTGCGTGGTTCAGCTTTTGTCCGCTTCCGTAATACTAATGCTCGCGATCCCCACATCATCATGATCAACTTCCCGTCAACCATATCACCTTTCTTTTCACGATTTTCCTCCACTTTCTCCGTTTACATGGACATCATCCTCACCATAAATTTTGGCCGTTGTAGGTAACAACATGGAAGAAATAGAAGTAGAATTATAATATACAATGGAATCCATACCCGAAAAAATCCCGTGTCAAAAAGGTAACCTGTAAAAACCAGTAAAAAATTCTTTATTTTTCTCTCAGCCTTCAACCAAGCACTATATACAGTCACCTTCATCAGAAACGAGTAGTTTCCATTTTCCACAAGAAGAAAGGGCTTTTTGTGCTGCTGCGAGCCACAGAAAAGGGAAATATATGTGTGTAGTAAAGGACCAAAGTGCAAATCCATTCCATCCGACCGGAACAATTCCCATTCCCTCTCCCCCTTAAAAAGTCCTCCCGCAGCCTTGCCTTCTTCATGCAACAGCAGCAGTAAAAGGGCCAAGTTAAAAGCCAGAGCCATGCACACGGAAAAATGGGCAATCTTACAGGGTGACTACGACTTTATAACAGATTCAACAGAGCACTAAAAAGTACGCCGACCCAAAAGAGAAAAAACATCGCATCATGAAGATTCGTTCATGTAGGAAAATATAAGAGATGTCGATGGAGATCCTAGTAGAGCTAACTGCATGCTATATGCATGCCGTGTTTGTGATGATGATGATGTTCATATACATAGTCCACAATACTATGTGTGATGTAATATGATGATGATGATGATGATGATGATAGTACATGATGTCCTTTTTAGACCATTATGTTACAACGACACAAAAGCTACAACTAGCCACACAGTCTATTGTGAAAGAGGAAAAAACTGTATGTGTATGAGAGAGAAATAAAGAAGAGGAGAAAATAGGAGTAAAAAGTGTTTCCAGTTCATAAAATTTGCAGCCATGCACAAAATGTCGATTGTGCTCTTCCGCCGGCCTGCCGCCGCCAAGCTAAGTATGCTATACCTTCATATTAAACAAGAGAGAACAAAGCATTTTGTGCAAGATGAGAAAAAAATAAAGCACAAAACAGGAAAAAAAAGATTAACGTGGTTCATACATACAATATTACAGTGCAAAAATACTACACAGAAAAAAAATATTTTTTTCCTTCCCTCTTCCAGTGTTTTTAATAGTTTCATGTGAATGTCGTAGTAAAAATGCATAATAAATAAAAGTAAAATACATTCCGCTTGCTGCTGCTGCTGGATTCTTTCTAAATTGAGTTGTATTAAAAGAATAAAGCAACAAAGAACCAGCAATGATGACCATGAGGATGATGTGTGTTCCTTCCTGCGTATATTTTGAAAGGCAGTGAAAGGCAAAAGCAACGCGTTTTAATAGAGAGCGTAATGGAGAAAAGTAAAGTAGCGTACTGGTCTTTTCAAGTAAGGAACGGTTAAACTCTTTAGAACAATGTGGGGATAAAAGGAAAGATTTTGTATTCCATTTGTGAACGGCCCCATGTACTTTAAGTACATTTTTTATTTTCTCTTTTTTTCTCTCACACAGTCAGTATAATAGAAGTTGTACGAACAGTTATTGCTCTGTTTTCATGTTCAGTTATTATTGTCGCTGTTGTTGTTATTGTTTGGATAGAAAAACTTGTGAAAGAATCATAAACTTATTCTGTCTGTTTACGATTGCATTGGATGCTGCGGATGGCCTCTTTAAAAATAAGGATAATATTACAGGCCGGAATAATGCAGCGGGAAAACTGCTTCTGCTTCCTCTCTAACAAAGTCATCATCAGAGTTGAGAGTCCTGTTTTCTGTGTACTACTGTTTTTTTGAGTGCCATGTATAGTAGTTTAACGGGTTGAACGTAAATGACTTTCCAACTTGTGCAAAATGCTCTAAAAAATAACTATCACCATCATCATCGGTGAATATAGCCTGTCTGGTGGTGGAGGATAATAATAATAAACTACACAAAAAATGCAGTTTCACAGTCCCTTTTATTTTAAAGCATGGATCCAAATGGTCCACAAATAACCAACCAAAAGAAATGGAAAATGGAAGCCCCCCAACTGCTGTCCTATACCAAAGTACATATATTATGCTACCATTCTGCAATAATAATAAAGTAAATATGTAAAGCCCTATTCTCTTCCCCAGAATTTACATATAGGTACGTACATACATACCACGAAAACGTCTACTTAAAAGAATCATCTTTGTTGGAGGAAAACTGCGAAAAAGAAAGGAGTGACCTTGCAAAAAAAATTCTGTTACTGACTAAACTGCTGCTGTTCCTGTCTTTAAAGCTTCCATCCACGTCCAATTTTCAATTGTCGCCTCAAAAAGTGATCCTGTCAAAAGGGGCTTTTCTCTTGGCCTGCGTTCCCTGTAAAATTGATTTAACTGGAGGACGAGAACGAGACACACAGGGAGGAAGATGAGTATATGATGATGGTGACGATGCAAAAATGTCAGTCGTTATTTTATGTTACATAAAAGAGGCATAAAAGGGAAGAAAGAACAAGCCAGTTTGGTAGATTGGCGGTATGGTCCAAGTAGAAGACTCTATGTGATGCGATGGTGCGGATGATGTTGACGGCGTATGGCATGCATGACTTTCCTCTCTCTGGAGACGTTAAATTCGGCTAGGTTCTCATGTGTGTGTGTGTGTGTGTAAGAAGACGGAATGACAAGGGCATGTGGAATTAACGAGTGTGACTTGATGTAGCCGTTATGCCTTGGTTTTGGTGAATTGCTGCATCATCATCATCATTATCAATCTTGATGATTGTCATGTCACACAAGTTGCGATTGCGATGATATTAGTCGCCGCCGCCGCTCCTCTATACCTCACATTACTTACTTGAATAGTAAATCAAGTGATAAATTTGGCAGTAAGTCTTCACATGGCATGAAAAAGTAAGTATGTCGTAGTAGCAGAGTCATGGTAAAGGTTTCACTGGATAAAAAAAAGACAAACGAAATAATCACTGGCTTTCTCGAATGTCGGATGTTATGTTGTTGGATGGACGTGAGCTTCTTTTTCGTCTTCATGCTGGTGGTGTGGTATGTGCGTACTACTAGTATTGCACCACAGGATATTAATGGGGCCGGCTGTTGCACACGTCGTTGGTGTAAGAGTGCGAGAGTAAACTATCTGACAATCTGTTTCTTCTACTACTCCTACTACTACTGCTGCCAGCACTACTACTGGGCTGGTTTATTTGCAGATTTCAGAGAGAAAACGGAAAAGATTTTCCTCTGTTTTGTTCTATAGGACCACTGCGATGTGCTCATGCATATTTATACTACCACTGGCGTGGCATTATCATCACCAGCCCAAGAAATAATGGTAGATATATAATACTAATAGGTAAATGCCTACAAAATAAATGGTTTTGGTGGTGTGGTGTTAGTAGTGGTGCAAGAGGAGGAAATTACGGGAATGATATAATAAGTGCACGGGACGTGATAATAAAGCACACATGACATGACAGGTTGAATAAAGAGGGTCTATTGGAAGCTATATGTGCTTTTGCTGTGACTGCTGCCGCCGCCGCCGCTCATATCTATAGATCTTTAAAAAGAAGACGGGATATTATATTATAGGAAAGGATGATATTGGGGACAAATGGCATCATACATAACACTACTGCTGCTGCACCGTATGCATGACACACAGAGAAATTGCCATTTTAGGAGCTAATACCCTATGCAAAATGAATGAACGTGAAAATAACACGAGTTATGCAGCGCATAGTAATAAGAATAATAATAATAATATTATTGTGGAAAGGAAGAAAGGAAAGGAGGGAGTCGAGTGTGTAAACTTATGGTCGGTCGGTGAGATTCATGCGAGCCGTTTCAAAAGTTAACGAACCGGACGAGATCGTATTAATTTTCCACCAGGCTCATTATCCTATTCTTTGTGCTTGGATTGGAAAAACTATAATGAATGCAGTGTATTTATATTAATGCCTAACAAAAGAGAGCAGGAAACGTATACTATTTTATGTGAGAGCTTATAACATTATTTTAGTACGAATGCCGCCGTACGTACGTACATAAATACCTACGTTCATTGGTTCGTAGTACGTAATTATGTTAACTTCCAAAGCCGCTCTTTTCCACAAGAGTTAAAAAAACAACGTCAGAGATGCGTTTCTAATGAGTTCTCAACGAGTAAATCAATGGAAACGCGTACGTTACGTAAGTACACGTACACAAAAAAATAAAATGCCTAACAGCATCAAAAAGTATAAACACACATGCACGTACCTAGTAGAAAGAGAAAGAAAAAACACACAAATATCGTGCCTTTTTTGTGATGATGTTCTTTTGTTTCCTTCCATTGCAAAAGAAATCTTTTCCCATGTGTTTTATAGAACGAATATTATGGTTCTCCTGATTTTTTCCCTATTTTTTTGGTACTGAGCGAGCTTTGTGTTGGGAGGTGCATATTTCAAAAGCACGTGTTGGTATAATATTATGTATATATATGTATATATATCACCTATGTATATGTATGCATTGTTGTAGCCTCTTTTTCATTAAGAATGTTCGCTGGTATTGTATTGCACAATTTTTCTTTCTATTAAAAGAGAGGGAAAGGTCTCAAATGAAAAAAAGACGAAAAAGATTGCGACTTGAATCGGAAAGGTTAAGTGACGAGACATGTGATCTTGTAATGATGATGTTGTGATTGTGCCAATGATGGTGTTGACATCGTTTGATAGAAAAGAGCAACGCAAGCACATTTCGACGAAAACGTTCATATTAGTACATTTATATCTATTTACATAGGTGCATTGCTCAAGTTTTTTTTATAAAGTTGAACATTTATTATATTACATATGTGCACTAAGCAATATGTAGGAATGTTAAAAACGATGAGACAAGACCTGCAATGTTGAAAGTGAAGGGTTACATTGCGAAAAGTTTTAACAAATAGTTGAAACAAATCGGAAAGGTTAAGTGACGAGACATGTGATCTTGTAATGATGATGTTGTGATTGTGCCAATGATGGTGTTGTTCGTTTGATAGAAAAGAGCAACGCAAGCACATTTCGACGAAAACGTTCATATTAGTACAGTTATATCTATTTACATAGGTGCATTGCATTGCTCAAGTTTTTTTATAAAGTTGAACATTTATTATATTATGTGCACTAAGCAATATGTAGGAATGTTAAAAACGATGAGACAAGACCTGCAATGTTGAAAGTGAAGGGTTACATTGCGAAAAGTTTTAACAAATAGTTGAAACAATGTAAAAAAAATCGTGTTTTCAATTTAGTGTTCCATGTGGTAATACAATATAGGTATTTTTTTACCACTGGCTTATCAGGCTACCAGACTACTACACAACAGGAACAAAGGACGCTAGTATTTTATTCATGTAATGGAGCTTTCTCTGGCTTTGCAACAATGGGTGGTGTACACAGACAGACTAAAACCAGATTTTCACAGTGATGAACATATATTTAAATGGAAAATGAAGAGGAGTGTGTACTTTGTCCAAATGTCGCATGCGGTAGAATATGCATGTGTACATGGTCTAATTAGTGGCGAGACTGTTTTTATGAATCATTATTGTTTCTGCTATTTCGCGGAAACTATTTTGCTGTTTTTTTTACGGATCAATGCTACAAGCAAACGCTGACAGAAGTAAATTAATACTTGTTGTGCGGTACAGGAAACAAACACTTAATTGAGGAATTTGGTTTTGTGACACTGTATGTATTTTGCTGATTACAATTACCAATGATTAATATTATTGCCCGAGTTTTTTGTGCTAAATATTTCCTGTTCTTTTATCATCATCATCTAACTAAAGTTTCAGAAAATACGGAACAGCCATATTGTCTTTATTTCAAATGTAATTCTCTAAAGTGTGATTCGTTTCAACCACTACGCACACATACCTACATACATCGCACCATCCATTATTGCATCGCTTTCTTCAATAGCCTTGACCTGAAAAATTGCCTCTACGAATGTACATCTAGCATTATTTTATTTCATTTAATATGAGCGTTGGATACAATCAAAATCTATGTTTTATTGTATAATATTGTATTGTATGGGTTGTACCCGTTAATATACCTCTAATATGTTTGTGTGGCATTAATGAGTAACGTGTAACTTTCTATGTTGCTAGCCTCGTTCAAACTTTAAGCAAAAAGTGCGTGTGTATGGAGTTTTGGAGGTTAAACTGAAGCCAAAATGGACTATGTATCAAACTGTGATACCGCTAGATTGTATCTTATTATCTATAGAGAATGTGAATGCGTAAGGTTTCTTATTTACTTCATTCTTACAATCAAGAATGCATTTTATTGCTCCACTAATAAAGATCGGATTCAGGAAGTCGTGCAAATGTAAAGTTGAAGTTGGTAGCAAAGAACGGAGAGGCAGTCTAACGGAATGGGAAAATGAGCAAATTTTTTGTACATAGAAATCCAAAAGAAACGGTCAAACAAAGAGAAAATCTACGCATAGTCTACGCTGAAAACGTCGCCACTACACTTTTCATCACTTTACATAGGTACATATCTACGCTATCCACAATGAAAAGTGCATTTCATAACAATTTTATCCAAGAAGTTTTGACAAAAATTGCGTGTTTTGCATTGTCATTGCCACCTAGCAAAACCAGTAGACGAGTATGTTTTTAAAGACCTGAAAATTCCCTTTTTTATTTGAATGGAGTCAACTTTAATGGTGGCCTCCATATTCCCTACAGGTATTTATGTATTTTATTCATCACTGCAGTTTTGATTTTTACAAGTGCTGTAGCATGATGGTGTTTCTTTCACACTTGATTGGAAAAGTCTATACATGCATGTACTTGTACATATAGACATACATGTAAGTACCATACATTACCCTCATTAGACATTTAAGATATTATTTTCTACAAAGTAACGACCGATGACACCATGCTATTAAATGCGATGAGAAGTAAGACATTGTTGACGTGTAAAGACGAGGCGTTCATTTTGTACATGCATTTTTGTACTCCTTGCACTCTCCAGAGATCCTAACAAATACAGTGAAACTTCGATATAACGGAACCCCTGGGGTAAGTAGAATTTTTACGGTTTGTCGAGGTTCCTTTAGATCGAGAACCTCATTATAAGGGAAATTTCCGTTATACAAAAGGATATATGCGTATTTTGTACTAAATGTGTAGATTCAGGAGTCATTTATCGGCTGTCTTCTATATATTACAATTTAATACATGTTAGGATAGGAAGTCGGACTCAATTTTTACTCTTTCCTTGCAAATTCTGTAGATTTATGAGACTAGAATTCCATGTCTTCTAGAAAGGGAACTCTGATTGGGTTCCTTCATTAACTCTAAAATGATGTCCATCTACTCATTCAGGGACAAACATTTTCGTTTTTTCTCGGTGACCGACATTTTAAGATTTACTCCCCAATTATTCACGTAACTGCAGGCTGTGACTTATTGAAATGTATAAATTGCAGTTGATGCTTAAATTACTAGTCAAC
>JAHZMZ010001753.1:0-26240 GCA_027743805.1 Lepidocyrtoides sp. E14
CTAATCTACCATGTCGTTTAGTCGTTTGGAGTGGGTGCCCATTGTTGTTGATAAAATGATGGTAGTCGGAGTAATTTTGCACACGTATTGTGTACACAGATATGTATATTATAGTAAAGTATAGGTATTATTGCATTTGTGTAGCATTCGGCTTCTACTTTAGCAGCTTTTGCTCTTAAATTATAAATGATATCTTTTCGGGTTTATGCAGTGTTTGCGTGCTTCCTCTATGAATGAATTGGTTGGCACTGAAGCGTTAGATCGATTTCTTTGTCAAGTACCTATACTACTACTCCTATTCTTGGCGGAAATTTTCCAACCGAGTTCATCTTACTTACGGCAATTGTTGTGCATGTACACGACATCCAAAGAATGACAGCTTCTATTCTACTTTGGAACTGCTGTTGCTGATGCTCAAGAGCGTCTGGAGCTCATTGGTACATCAAGTTTATTTCACAAAAGTCATCTCGTTTTATCCACAAAGTTGTATCTTACAGTAGCAATCTCCGCTTACCGACGTCAAACACATTACATTATTGTAAAGTGTGAGTGGCTTTTAAAATGAAGACTATTATGGCGAGTTTACTTATATACCCATATGAGAATGGATCCATTGAATCTTTTGTCAATTTTGACTGCATGTCAACTGCGTTAACAAAGTGCGTAGTTTGTGCCAAATCTGCTTGAAATGCAAAATGAAGGTGATGAAGGAATTCTTGTATTTTATGTAGCATTACTAAGTAGTACAAACGTACATTGGATTCGACTGTAAGAGTGAGTAGTTGGACTATGTGAACACAAAAGAATTATTACCCTCAGCTTTGGGTGACGTGAATTTGGAAAAGTAGGGTAGAAATGGTGGTAGTAGTAGTAGTAGGAAAAGAATGGATTCTTTCAGGATTAATGAGATTGCATGAACCGACCTCAACCCCTATATCACTCGTCGAGGTAAGCTTTGATTATTAGTGCTCTCCTGGTGAGTAAATCAGTTAGTCTAATAAAACGTGGGGAAAATGCTTACTATGTTACTCTTACTCGCATTTACGCTGACTGCCCAACCACCACCGCCACCACTCTTCAGTTACAAAGCAAATCTTCTAAAACACAGGATGAAAGCTATTATTGTTGGTGAGCTTTAGCTATAGTTAGTATGTTATATAAATATGGTGTAGTAGTGGTGGTGGTGGGGAAAGTAGTATCCATATGTGAAAGAAAAATGGAATAAAATATTAGCATTGGCACTTACCACCACCACTGCCATCGCCACCATACTACCGCGGACCACGAGACGTGATTATTATTATTGGCTGAACGTGTTTTGTTTTCATCTGGTGGACTTGCCTTTCCTATTTTCCTCATATATACGCAATACTCATTCGCTAATCACATGTATCCATTTATACCACTCTTTTTTTGTGTTGTGTTGTTCAATTGAAACGCTATACAGGTACATGCAAGCATTTATCACGGAATGGTCCAATGGAAGAAGGCAGTAAAGCTGAAGCGAAAATAACGGGAGCAGTTTTTGAGAAAAGTTTAGACGTGCCACATTTATCAGAGACATGCACACACCGGCACAGATTTTTACAGAGTTTGCACTGATTTTTCTATTGTTAACCTTTTGATCCACAGTGATTTATAGAAGCACCAAATGCCATAGAATGTAATTCACTGTAGAGTGTTCCTTTCTAACCAATTCTATTTATTATCCTTTCAAAAGTAGCCGATATCACATACCGTGTAAAGAATAAACATTTTTTGCGTGCCTAGCATCCACTAATTTCGTCGGGCAGGAGAATGGAAATGGAAAATGTTAATGTTATGTAGTAAATCGCCTTTTGTTTGCAGAATTGTCATTCCTCTTAAATATGTGGAAATAGCTATGAAGCAAAGCATTTTGCAACTTTTCATTAAATACCTTGCATTTATCGAAACCACATTTTTGCATTTGCAAGGATCCGAATCCCATTTGAAATAATGTATGTAATAAATGCTACATTTTTAAAAACCAAAATGGTATAGCTCCAACAGCTAAAGAAATGGAAAATGTTAATGTTATGTAGTAAATCGCCTTTTGTTTGCAGAATTGTCATTCCTCTTAAATATGTGGAAACAGCTATGAAGCAAAGCCTTTTGCAACTTTTCATTAAATACTTGCATTTATCGAAACCACATTTTTGCATTTGCAAGGATCCGAATCCCATTTGAAATAATGTACATAATAAATGCTACATTTTTAAAAACCAAAATGGTATAGCTCCAACAGCTAGAGCTAAGCTATATACTTACATTTTCCGCATTTCTTGATTACTGCTAACCATCTTCAATGAACAAGTTGGAAGGTGTAAATTTAAGGTTAATTTTTAACATTTTGTCTATTCCGACTCTCCCACAACTTACACTTTGCTATACTACCATCAGCACCTATTAATTTTATCGTAATGTTTTTCTGAGAGCTCTCTTTAATCTAGAAAAGTCTACTGCTTAAAAAGCAAAATAGTTCTGATGCGTTAAGTTCCATCCATTTAATTTCTTATTTCTTTTCACCTCTCTCTTGCGATTTTGCTTAATGCTCCCCTTTTTTATCACTTTATCTCATTTAATTGTCCCTGTATGCATACACCACACCTCTATCCTGCTCGCAAAAGCGAGCATTGAACTTTCCAGTCCCCCGCCACATGTCATTTGAAGGAGATGAACGGAAGATATAGAATATAGAATAGAAAGTAGTGCAAATAAAGCTCAAGAATAAAAATAGTTTTCACGTTTTCTGACATTTCTACGCACTACTGCTCATAAACTCTTAATAGCCCTAGCGGTTTTTCTTAGTTTTTTTTTCTTTTTTGATACAACCCTTCGTCTGTATGGTATGCAATATAGCACTTTGAATAAAACAAAGTTTCTTACTCTGTTTTTGGAGAGGTGTACCCGCCTATACGCATCCGTAGGAATCATTATTAAAGGAGGCGGAAGAAGTAAACAAAATTGTTTCACTTTTTCTTTTGTTGCTGATTCATTCATAATGACGAGACGACGGAAAAGGATAACGAAAGAGGTCTTCCGCCACTGCCACCGCTCTTGTCTTCTTTGCATGCATTTAATTTCACTACTACATGCGGACGAAAAAAGTTTTCTTCCAAGAATGAACGCATATACGTCACTGTCTTGAAACCATTGTACTCTATAATTTTACTATAACCTTATGCAGCGCACTGAAGCAAAAAAACTGTAACGCGTGTGGAATGAGGGCTACCTTACAGTATCAGCATCATACGCTTATCACACGATTTTTGCTGTAGTTTTAAATTGGCAAGCGCTTCTTTTGATGGCAGTATCACGAAAAAAACATTTGCATAAACCTACAAACGACGAGAGCAAAAGTAGAAGTGTACAAGTACTTTGTTTAAATAAATCCAGGATTTTTACACATCCTCCCATTTCATCCTCTTCATCATACGTTTCAACCCTTTCCTCTCTTCCATCCGCAACAGCGGCAGCATTATAGCTGACGTGGAAAATGCTGAAATAATACAGTTGTTACCTACAGTACTGAACTTATAATGTGCCGAGCTATTGTGCGGAAGGACGGGAGTAAAAGTGTTAAAAGACACCGAACAATTTAAATTTGGAAATATTTTGAAGTGTCATTTATTTATCTAGATGAAGAAAAATAAGCTTGATGAGATTTCTCAGTTGGTACAACTCGATCCTTTTGCAATATTGTTTCGTGCATATCTTGTTTGCTAAGCATATGGATATAAATTCCGGTTTCCGTCCGACAGTAAAAAGGATTGATTGAAATCTAAAAGATGCAAACTATCTAGTTTGTTTCGTGTTTGTCTATTTAGACTTAAACGAGTATTTAATTACGTCTAACAACTGTTGTTGGAATTCGGCGAGAATTTCAAAGATAATTATTATTAAATCTTTCGTTTTCATGCCCGAATACCATGCCAGAGTTCAAACTGTGAATGCAGGAATTTTATCAGCAAATCAGTTCTCGGTGTCATGTCCATTGTTTCTTGTAATCTAGATTGTCTAGATTCACTTTTACACTTGAGTTTCATGTACTTTTATTATAAGCACTAAATAGCCTTACTTGCGTGTTTTGAATCTCTTCATTTATACTACATACATGAAATTTTCTGCCGATTAAAAATTTCAACTTCTTTCTCTCTCTCTCTGAAAGGCAGACAACCACATAGCACAACTGCATGTTTGACATTTTGTTACAACTCTTACTCTAGTTAGTGAATGGCTTAAAACAAAAAAAAATAAATATGTGTGACGTGAGTCTGTAAACTGCATACAAAATGAATACAAAAAAGTCGAATCCTGATTGATCCCTAAATAGAAAGAGTAAGTGAAGCAATAGGAAAACAATTTTATTTTTGGGCGAGGCTAAATTCGTTGTTTGGTTTTATAGTCTTGTTTGCAACAAATAAAAGCCAACATTGGTATAGTTGGAATTTATTTACCACGACAAGAAGCTATGCCGCTGGCGTGTATAAGTGTATTGGCAGGAGAGAGGTAAAACAAGCATCAGCAATAATTTTAATTAGTTACTACAAATCCCTCTTTGAGTTTTAGTGTTGTCATTGTGGTGTTCATCTGCTTGCTAAAATTTCGCATTTGGTTTTTCCTTGCCTCTCGCTCTCAACAAACAAATCTCTCGCAGACAGCAAAGTAAAGTAGCTGCAAAATTAATGGATTGCCAATGTAGAAAATAGTTACAAGTGCAAGATTCTAAAATGTGTCACGTCTATACTTGCGTAGAATACAAAACGCCAATTAACACAGTATTTTTTTCGTATAATATACATACCATAAAATATACGATACATTAGGCTGTAAGGAGCAAGTGATAAAATTACTAGAATGTGATAATGATGACTTCACTGAGATGACGGAACAGATATTGTATCTATATACATGTCTTCAACCCACAGCAATGTCAAAATTTGCATGTTTAGCGATTTTTCTCCTTGCCATTTGCTCATAAAAGGAAAATTTGCCACCTGAGAGAGCAGATTCAATTATGGACAATATGACTCAAATGTCGGTAATAAAATGCCATGTCAAGAATACAAATCGCTACATTTGCTGGTCTGGTGAATTCTCATTAGAAGGCGTAAATGGTCACACATAAACATTTGACAAAAACCAGTTTTTTAACAAAAAACCAAACCCAGGCAGTCTAAGCAAAATTATCTATTTAATCAGCGTATTACACAGAACAGATAAAAGTATAAAATAAAATTTACTTCCGTTTTAATGCCATTCTTCAGCGAATTGTATATACATTGTCATTGCCGCAGTGGATTACATGTTCTGTTATCAATCAAACTAACAAAAAATGTACAACTGCATTTTGCACAACAACCGTGTGATATATGACGTTGAACAGTGCGACTGTAAGAGGATAAAACATATACATTGTCATTACCGCAGTGGATTACATGTTCTGTTATCAATCAAACTAACAAAAAATGTACAACTGCATTTTGCACAACAACCGTGTGATATATGACGTTGAACAGTGCGACTGTAAGAGGATAAAACACTAGTGTGAAAGATGCAGTCACACTGTTGTTGTAGCACAAAGTAAGCGTGGTCATGTAAAATGATTCTTTTTTGTGTGTGGTTATGATCTTGGGTTCCTGGCTGATTTCAAGGTGAGCTCAAGTTCACAGTTATAGTAATCATCAACGAATATTTCTTCCCCTTCAAAGCATAAATCATCGCACATGTTCTCATGTAAAAGATGGTAAATTATTATTTGTTGTTGTGTGAAACTTATTATCATAAGTATTATACATACATACTTGCTTCTTGGAACAGTAATACAATGGGATATTATTATAACAATAATTATGGTCGATAACAACATATACCTACCGTTTACAGTGTGCAAACTTTGAAAACTACGTGTAACGTAAATGCTGGATCGGACTGAAACCTACTAATTATTCTAGTATAGCCAGTTGTCTAATATTTTCCAACAAGCAAGCAAAGCTGTGAAATGCTGTACCATGCTATCTACTTTGCTATTTTTGCCTTGCTCATATTTCTTTGACAGTCATGCTCAAAGCAAAAAACGTAAAGGGTTTGGTTTCCAGTTGAATTTCATGATAAGTAGTCAAAATTGTACTACGATTAAAAATGAATATTATTGAAACGTTAGAAATAATGTTCCTTAAACTACCTTTTCCAATGCCCAAAGTCATATTTAATGATGGATCTGACAAAGATTTTTGTAGTAGCATCTAGTGCGAGTCGAACCTGGGTTTGCTATAATGAGGATCTCAAACAGTAGACTAAAAATAAATGGAATAACCATAATATACAATCATACTGTTCTTTCATGTACTTTTATTTGGCCAATATTTATTACTGACTTCTTTGTAAGCATTTTAATTGCACACTGCTGCTAGGTTTTTGCAAAAAAGGTCAGACAGAAAAAGCTAAGCAATGATTTTGATAAGGTTATATGATCGTAGTAATGATGAGATGAGATTTAATAGTTTTACTCATCCAGTCCATGTACGTAAAATTACACAGTTCATCATTCACATTCATGGACGAATCTTCCGTGCACGATTGCATGTTTCAGATAAAAATCTAGATTTGATCTGATTGGAAATTTATGAACCATTTGAATGTTTAAAGTCCATATATTGAAAAATATCATAAAATTGAGCAACCACTTGGAAGGAATAACATAACATAATCATTGAGCATTTTGTCGAGTGCGTGAGGAAAGGGAAGAATCAGCATCAAATGACAATAAGTTCTTTATGTGACATTCTGTTACTTCATTCGGCATAATTTATTCTTGTGTTTGTTTGTATGATGCATGAACAATCAATTGAATGAGATGTTGTACATTTACTCATGTAATAAAACGCAACTATGAAATTCCGAAAGATATGCAATCAATTGATGATATTACATATTATACAGCCTTAGCTAACCTTGTTTGTTTGGAAGACAGACAGAAACAAGAAGTGACTCTCTGCTATGTATCTGACTACGTGTGCAGCATTTTTTTTTGACTTGTCATAATTCTCACCACCTTAGATCATGGTTATGATTCGCATGCTGCCATAGTAGATATGCCATCAATATAGATATGTGGAGGTATCTACATACATAGCTACATTATCCACCCATCGTTCGAAGTCTTTATCTTTTACATAATTTTTTATATAATATTATAATTTTGTTCAGGTTACGCTAGACGACTAGGATGTTCATGTGAATAAGTAATGAAATGAAGTCCTACAAGGCATCCATTGAACTTGAAATGATTCGTTAAGTAGGATTGGTTGAGTAATGACAATGAAAATGAATTTATTTATTGATTTTATGCAAGTAATAAATAGGCTAGCTTCCAAACGAGCTGATTGACTGTACTCTGGTACTGTGATAAAACTATAAAACTAGTTTGCTGGTGATAGGTGGTGTGAAAATGGAAATGAAACAGTTATTATGAAAAATTCAATACCAAGCATTCTATCTCATTAGCTGGATTAGTTTAATTATCATTATGTCTAATAAACCTTTCAGCGGATTATTTTTTTGTGAAATGGGCATAATAATTTTTTAATAGATTTCTCACGACTGATCTTTAACACACCATACGTACGGATATAGGTACGTGGAAGCAGTTCCATAGCATATTGTGGAAAATAGTAGTACATGTTGTTAGGATTTTTTTTTGTAATGAATGCACTGTCAGCAATAGTTGTTCCGTGGATCTTTATTACCATTGAAAAGGATGCGATAAAACATTACTACTTGAACCCTGATCGTGTCCAATGGCACTGTCATTGTCATTCACAACACTGTCCTAAAGGCAGACCGGCAACCTCCACAAATTTCCACATGTCATTTGATACCTTCGTTTTGTATCACTATAAAATATTACAATTTTACTGTTCTATGAATATCAGTATTCGCGATTTCAATGTAAATAGACTCCATCCAAAGTCGATAATAATGCATTCAGAGCAAGTGATTATTCTTCGCCTCCCCTATCCCTATCGTTGCGTAGCCTAGCCTCTGTCATGAACAACATTACATTTTATCTTCTATTTATTCACACGTTGCAGCAATTACCTCGGTCTCGGTCATCATTCTCATTTCATTAAATTTTTTTCCTGTTTATCTCTCATGTGCGTCCAATTCTTCAAGTTGCATAATGAATGAATAATAATACAAAAAGTGCATTCCACCCCGTTGTCGTATCATAGTTCTCCATCTCCATCATGTCGATTCTATTTTGACAGGTTCTAAAATATAACCTACTGATAGTTTTATTATGCAGGGATGTATAACAAATCAGGAGGTGATAAGGACACAAGGTAGCAACAGCCAGCCTGGATTCTATTAGGTACTTGCCTTAAAAAGAATGGTAATGTCGATCTATATATGTACGTTTGTTTGTACATTATTGACATTAATGTTTAATGCATTTTGCCTATGGCAAAAAAAGAACTAGTGCCAATTGAAGCATATTATTGTGTACCGTGTCATATACACAGTGAGTCTCATTGCTATGATGAGATTGCGTTAGTTCGTCAAACACAACCTCCTCATGATAGTCGACCTCCTGCTTAGAAAATCATTGTTGTTGTTCCTGTTGATAAATTATTCTCCTAATGAGGAGGACTGCACGTAAGTGCGTTATTTTTATGTTAATTAAGTGAAAACGAAGTTACGCACAGTAGCAGTCCTCCTCAAATGGAGCGCCAATTTAACAATGAATGTTTTCCACCTGCTAACTACTTATAATTACAGTCCTCGACTTGCTATATTATTTTTATGGTTTTATCCTTCTCTCCCCGCCACTGAAAAATGCGACCGCAAGCAATGCCGTCTCGATACTTGATACTCTGGCAAAATACAGTACACCCAGTTCATAGAAATTGATTTTTACTCGGTGGAACCAATGGCGTCGTACTTCATTTTGTCAACATTCCATCATGCTTCATCATAATAATAATCATCATCATCATGTTGCTGTCAAATCAACATGGAAAATTGGAAATCGCAGGCAGACTGTAATACAGTTTTACAATACATAATGTATTTTAATGGCGAAAAAGGATGAGTCGCAAGAAATAGTAAATGAGGTTGGAGAGATATTATGATTGATTTC
This sequence comes from Lepidocyrtoides sp. E14, assembly GCA_027743805.1. Taxonomy (NCBI): domain Eukaryota; kingdom Metazoa; phylum Arthropoda; class Collembola; order Entomobryomorpha; family Entomobryidae; genus Lepidocyrtoides; species Lepidocyrtoides sp. E14. The sequence continues at coordinate 9,164 of JAHZMZ010001753.1, forward strand.
TCTCTAAAAACGTGACATTAGTCCTAATGACCTAAGCAGCCATGAATTTCGTGTAACGAACTGGCTTTAGCGTGCACAGCAAAAAAAATAAAGCGATATCGGTATTTTTTTTACTCGTGGAGTCATTTGTCCGTTTCGTCGGACTGATAATATATTGTATATTATCGAACATCGACACAATAATAGTTACACAATACCAACATATAAGCCTCTGTAAATACTTAGAAAAATGTTGATGACATGTTTTTTTCTTGTTTCTAAATTTCAGGTCACAGCTGCTGCGTTGTGAATGAATCCTGGCTTTTTGGTTTCGCGAGGAAGCAAAAAATGCTGATTTTGGCGAAATCAATACGATAGCATTGCAGCTTTTTGGGTAAGTATGTAAAACCTTTAATGTGCCTTATGTACGCTGATCGATAACCATAATGTATTATTTGAGGAAACAATAGGCGTTACTAGTTGGCAAATAAGTGTCGTACAAAAAAAAAAAAGAGACGATGAGTCCCAATTCAACTCCAATATTGTACTCTTTCCGTACTGTTAAATAAAAGAATGAAAAATAGGAATGGCTGCATTGAAAATTCGTTTAGCCTGACAGGTACAAAGGTTGCCCGTCCACACAAAAGCAACACGACGAGTGACCACATTAAGTAACATTTTTGGTTTTGAAAAAGAAAAACCACAGAACACCAAAAAGAACTTTTTTAGTTTGGCAATCGTCATCGGTCACCTCAAGATTGGCATGAAGGAGAAACGTCCTGCTGTTGTTGTATTTGTAAAACGTACCATCACGGTTTTTTTTTGCTTTGTAGGCTTTACCGTGTATATTTTCGGTTCGGAAGACAAAAAAAGTGTAGACAGACATGATACATTTCCATTCCTGAGCATTGCGAATTGAATGCCTATTTGATACTTAGCCGTTGTTACAGTTTTCGGCTACGCGAGCTAAAATTATAAAGGCAAAACCCAAGTTTGTGACCAATATACTCGTTGAACTGTCTATATCCCTATGCATTCGTTTGTCCGCCAATATATAATATGTAGTTGCAAACACAACAATCCCACGACTACGGTTACATGAATAATGAAAAAGTCACAAAACACAGAAGGAGAACCCTCTAAGCACCTTCTGGTGATGTTGGAGGAGTACGATGAGGCACATCAGCTCAATAAAATAATATAAACGCACATAGCCCATTACTGTACCACTCACGTTTTGCCTTGCCAGTGGCCATTACAAAAAGGTTCTAATGTCAAAGCCCTCCTTTGGGAAGAGGGACGTCGCTCGTCGTGGTCGTGTAGAGTTCTTCTTGTTGGTGTAGTGTTGTAGCTTTGATGAATAAACCACGAAATTGTACCATGATCGGTTGACATAACCATCCATCCATCCTTACTACCAATCAATAAATTGCTCGTGTATGTGTGCCTTATCCACATCTAACCTTTTGCGTCTTCAGTAATAAGAATAATATTTATTTACTCTCTCTCTCTCTCTCTCTCAGTGAACAAATACAAATACAAAAAAGTAACTGAAGAACTAGGATGAAACGAACACTACTAGAATTACGCCAACTTGAAACATGCCAAAAATTTTATTACGATGGTCAATTGAATGTCATTGCATTTTGCCGAGCCGAGTAGTCGACCATATAGGCCACGGTTATTTATCGGTTGGTGGAGCTAGGATCAGAAAAGGCGCAAGCAAACGGAGTTGGACAAATAGACACTTTAATAGGTTTTTACATGATCATCATCATCATCGTCCTGCCGCAAATAGATTCATATGTACATGCATACAATACTGGTGTGTGGATAGTAAATGCAATGCTTATTTTGATAAAAAACATGGTTTTCATCTTGATAAATCTTCAACAATACCTAGTTTAAATTAGTTCTTCAAATTGACCTACAAGGTGCAGCGATCCGTTAAAAGTTTTCCCGGAATACTAGTTCATGGTACATACAGAAAACAAGAATAGAAGCAGAACTGATGCTGAATAAAAAAGAAGATTGCATGAACATGAAAACATGAAGCGCATACTAAAATTTTGCAATTTTATTTTTTTGGTTGTGCTAAAAATTCCAAAAGTGATGTTCCAGAATGGTTCGCTCTGACCAAACGAGCGTCACAGTGTCTCTTTTCCACAACGCTCATGTTCATTCCGTAATCTCTTCATAATATTATATAAAACAGTAGACACACACATACAGATACAAACTCCTTTCTTGACAGACATGTAATAAACTTATTCTCCTTCTTGATACTATCCTCCATTTCTTACATGTATTCAAAGAGAATTATATTCTCATTATCCTCCTTGTCCGTGCCAGCATAATGCTACCATACGCCATTGTTGGATGTGGACTGGAGTGACTCTGATGTGATGTGAGTATATCTGTAAAAGAATCGCCATTTTTTTCATACAAACCATCATCTTGAAGCATCTGTTGTTTCTGCAAGCTACACACATAGGTATATTACCTACATTACATTGCTCCAGCAGCATAGACGCCACATCCTTGGACTTTTCGCTTGCTTTATGGAAAAAAATGTGAGAAATAGAGTATAGGTATGCATGTTTGTGTAATACATAATATTATATTATTACTCCTTGGGAGAACATTTTTTTTCTCCTTTCGAGATTTTTTGTTTTGCAACTGCTGCTGTTGTTTCTGTTGCTCATCTGCCTGCTTGCAGCTAGGCTGAAGAAAAAGTGTCTGCAAAAGAGCAACATGAGCATCACGTCGTATCTAGTTAAAAGTAAAGAGACACAATGGCACACAGCAGATTGAGAAGAAGTCTTCTTGAAATACATAAGAAAAGCATATCGTCAATACACGGGGATGATGAGATGATGCTAGCTAACTGCTCATTTATCATATGTGCGTTGTGATATGAAATACTACTGATGATAAAGGGGTGAGTTTGTAGAGTTTTGTATGCATTTCGTTCAGCCAGTAGTACTCACCAAATATTTTATTTATTATGCCTCCCTTGTCTTGTTTTTCTTGTCCATCATTAGTTTAGGTAGCGCCGTCGTAAATAAATATTACACTGTGCTGCTGTAGTTTGTAGTAAGAAAAGTAGGTAAATAACAATGTACATGCAGAGCATCCGTACAATTCATGAGAGAGGTGACCTTGGTCAATGTAAAACGTTGGAGAAGCTGTTGAGAATACGTAGAAAATGGCACGATGTTGTTTGTGCATGTGCACATTATTACCGTCATCAGTTGTGGCGGCATAAACCATATATTTCTCTCTTTTTTTTGCTTTTACATATTATCTTCACTCTTCATATTGAAGAGGAGTAGAGAGGGTAGTAAAATTGGGAGACCACGTCATAATAATCCAAATCATGGAAGAATTATATGTAAAAAACGATACGATTAAAAGAAAGATTTGTGATGCTCGACATGCTAGACAGATGGTTTCCTTTGTTCTACCTCTGCCCAGTCAGTCACGACTAAAATATAATCATATATTATGTTTATTATGCAACAAGCAAGCAACAACAATATTCATAAGTATGTTTTAAGAAAATATATGTAACAAGGAAAAGGTCAGTATCATGAAACACTTTGTGGTGGAAATGATTCTCATTCTGTTTACCCTTGTCATTGCAATAATCAGATTATGCTCAAGAGAAGAGACATGCACACAGTTCATTCTGAATTACATAAGCATAAATGCATTTATAAATGCCAAGAGGAAGCTCGCTCTAGAGATTGTTCATTTGGCTTTAAATTAGCAATATCAAACTTTTACATGACTGTTCTTGAAAGACATCATGAACTATAGTTGTAATTAATCGGATTTGTGAATAATTATTAACATTTCAAAAAAGAAATGCACTTCTTTAATACATCAGAACAGAGATGCAGAACGCCCACACATGGCACGTACTTTCATTGTATGTACTGTGCCTACTTATTTATGTTTTATCTGTTTCGGTAGAGAAGACACAACTGAAGCACATTTTATTGTCACGCCACGACTCAGTCTATCCTTTTACTACTTTTGTTCCACCATGTCTTTCCTGTTGACTCCGGTTGAACTCTGGCTGGTTTGAGTAACGGAACGGAGATTAATACATTTAATTATGTCATTTTATAAGAGTCGCATAACATTTTATCGCGCACTTTTTGGAAAGGGTTAAACGTACTTTAAACAACGTAGAAGCCAACACTTTTAAACTAAAACTACAGTTTAGTTGGTAAACATGCTACTGTGATGCACTTTATTGCTAGAAAAGCCGAATTATTGCATTCTCTCACGTATCTTCTTGTATGCATCACTACTACTGAAAGTGTACTAAAGGCACTGGCGCTTTGAAAGATACGCATGACATCTCGCTTTACAGAGGAAACCGACAGCAACAGCTCACTAATTTTGCCATAATTCATTCGGATATGGCAGAAAGCGTATCCGTATCAATGAGACGGCACAACTCGCATAAAACGAAATACAACTGTAGCCAGGCGTACTAATGACTACTTGAAATTTAAATGAATGAAATTAGATATATTGATGCAATCTTCAGCACTGTTTTTTTCATATTGGTGACTGGATGAATGTGAGTGTAAAAACTTTGTTGTCCCTATACATATCGTGTTTGTAAATATCCAAGTGTGTGATAATAAACAAGATTGATTTAAGTTGCTAACAATCCATTAGACGATTATTTCTACATTGCAAGCTGCCAAAAGAAATTCAACCACCTACGCAGTACTCGTACTGGCTGTCCTCTTGAAAAATCCTAGATAAGTAGGAATAAATGTCATGCAAACGTGTCTCTGTGGATTTTCTCCTGATGTCAAAAGTCCAACGCTTCGTTTTCAATGGGAACTCACAGTAAAATGAAAGATAAGCGATTCTCCAAAACTGTCATTCAGGAAACATAGTGATTTTGACATTCTTAAATATGAGCTCGGGTTGTTTGAAATGTATTCAGACGATAGATAGGGAAAACATGACTGTAAAACCGTAAAATATTGTTTGTCTTTTCTTTTCAATTTAACGTCAAATGTCTGAAATGAAAGGCCACGAGTTGTTTCATTGGAATCAGATATAAACGTGGAGAAGCAGTGAGTTGAAAAACAATGTGCATAAATATACTTGCATTTCTTGTGACAGTATTGGTTCTGGTTACTTGATTGTCGGCTAATGTACGATGTGATAGATTGTCATAAGTATTTAGAAACGTGCAGTCTAAATCAATGCATAGTGTGCATTGTGCTTAGAATATACAAAAAAACATGATGTCCTTTAGCTGAGAACATCTCTCTATGTGTGTGAAGAAATGATATATAGTTTCATAACTAACTATAAATCATATGTATATCAAAAAATATTTTATGCAAGTACAGAAATAGTAGAAAAAAGTCACAGACTTAAAACAAAAAGCATCTTGCTTCTTTATCTGTCGTTGTTCTAGTTTGAGACCATATTTCACGTCAAAATGTCTTTGCTCCTTGGGGTAAGAATGCTAATGGTGAATGATATACATTATACATTACTTTTACGCAAAAAAATCTCAGAAATGTAGGTATGTAATTTACAATTTACATGACAGTCTTACACCCTCTGTTCCGCGTTGCTCCCTGATCCATTCTTTTCCATTAGCATGCAGTCTGGCGGACTAGTGTATACAACATTAAAAAACGTCTTGTTATATCTGTGCATATTGCTTGCAATATATTTGATGCTTAACATTCAAAATATAAATGACAACGCTGACGAGCGAGGAAAATAAATGAATGATATGTTGAAAGATTCGCAATGTGAATAAGGTATGGCATGCAAAAAGTTCATCTTATTGTGTTTTGCAGTCATGTATTGTCTGAGCATTAGCATCTATATTATATTTAAGGAAATGTTTAAAGTAGTGTAATTCTACTCGAAAAGCCAACAATTATTTTGAAATACGTGCCGCACACGCATTTTTGCAAAATCACTTTTTGTCACTGAAGGATCAGATTACATGACTAACAAACTTTTTATCTTTGCTTGAAATTTAAAACTGAACACAGAAACGAGACCTAATAGCTTCTGCAGTGATTCATATGTTGTGTACCTACTATATCACCCACTTAGCGTGGTACTGACATCTGCCTGATGATGACTAATAGTAATATACCTAATAATGATCAGCCATTAACCCTTCTGTTGTATGTAAAATAATTCCTTTTTTATCAAGTTGGATTTGGTAAGCTGTTTGTGCTATATTTCAGAATCAGATGCATGGTAGAAAATGGTCTCTCATGTGTAAAAATTTAAACAATTCATGCAGATTAACTTTTAGATGAAATGAATGAATGGGCGTCTTGGAGACTTTTTCAACATTCCGATTCCTCGGGTGACAAAAATAAAACGACACTTGTGAGTTACGACCTTTTAATAAAATGCAGAAAAGAAACAGCTATCAGAAATATGTATGGTTTTTTGGGGAAGACTTCACTTTGTTACTGTCATACATTTACCATGAAAAAAACAGTACTTATGTATATCTATGAAAAGGTACAGAGGGTAGGACACATGAACTAGTATGAATGTGTTTTAAGCACCTGCCTTACCAACTGTTATATACATTAATGTAAATTAATTGTTGCCAATGTCATCGTCATCATCAATATGCATGAATGTATAAAAATAAAAGAAAGAAGCAAAGATAGGTGTGCGTAGTAGGGTATGACAGTATCAGAAAACTAGAAAGGTATTATTTTATTATGAACCGTGACTGTGCAAAGACTGTAAATAACTAATTTGAAATTCTATATTGAAAAGAGACCATACACGCGCAGAAAAGATGAGAAGCTCAACAAATTCGTGAATTATTTCAGTCAATAAAATCGGCACGTTTTGTTGCACTTATATAATTTTCGTGTGCAAAGATTATACTATGTACAATGTAATATGCATGCAAATACTCTTAATATTGCATATGCATCGAAAATTCTTTTTAAGTAAGGCTTTTGCGAAAAATACAAACTGGCTATTACTGCCAAGCTTCTATCATCATCTTCATCACGTGACTAGTTTTGCTTCTCAATTCTCAATGAATAAATTCGAATCGATAATGACGGGTCTGCTAGGAATAACACAGAAAGAGTACAGTAATAAAATTTTCAACTTGAGTACCTACTCATTATTTGTTAGCCAAAAGGTTTCCTCCTTTGAAATCGTACCTACCCAAAATTTCATGCTGCTGGAACATGTTATAATTGATAGATGTATGTCACTTTGTATTAAATATTGCTACCAGGAACAGCAATAAAAATGAAATCTTGACTTATAAAATCTGATTTCCCCTCTATCTTCTGAAAGAAATAGTTTTTTTTAATAAAGGAATACTAATTGATAGGCATCTTTGTTGGTTGTTTTAGCAGAAGCTGCCAACCAGAAGTATCAAGTATAGGGACAGGACAGGTGTTAGCAAATTAATATTTATCATAGTTTTTATGATGGATATTTGATGTAGATGTGAAGATGATTAAGCAATATTAGGTACACATGTGTACGGAATAAAATGGTATTGAGATTATACATTGAGAAAAAATGAATGAAGATTCACAACTGGTTTTACGATCCAAGATAATAGCGACGAGTTTGAAGAAAAGAAGAACCGGGAAGTGATATCTTGCTCCAGTCAGGAGGACACATCAGATTTAACCAATTTTTTATGCATTATTCCATTCAGCCTGCATCTTCTGCATACGTAATACGTAATATCAAAAACATCATTATCTATAACACACATCACATAATATGAAGAGAATCTTCATCATAGTACTACTGCTTAGTAGAAAGTGATAACAAAAATGCGTAGTATTGAAATCTCAAAGTATAACCACGTGAAAAAATTTTTTTTTGGGAGTCTCGCCAAACGGATTTTTTAAACCATCTATTGTTCTACACGTGCTAAAAAATCGTTTTTGGCTTGCTTGACTTATGGACATGATAGAATTATTACATAATACGATGTACAATGAATATTCGACATGGTGGCATCATCAGTGGTCTCTAATTCTGGAGCTTGATTATTATTGATTACAGAGCTGAAATTTGTTCGTCGTGAAAAGGATGTTTTCATATCAATAGTTTTTTTCCAATCAGTAATAAGTACGTGCATTACAATAATTGATTACTATGTCTATTGATTATGAACTGCGACTGATTCTCTCACAAATTTGGAGCATAGATAATAAAAATGTATTGTACTGAACTGAAGTGCCCACAATAATTTTGCTTGCACTAATAAAATTACAAATCAAATTTACAAAACAAATTTTTATTTTTTAAATTGAAGCCGAGTCTCAGAAAAAGGTGAATCAGTCTTATCTGCTACTACCTGATTAAAATGTTTCATTTTTTAAGCAAGAATGTTTTCCGTTTTCTGTTAGCTTCATACCCATGCACAATTTGGCTCGTAAATATGTATTGGGGAATTTATACCAGTCACTGCTATGCAATATTGCATGCAAAATGATTTAGTGAGCGGAAATGTGGTATGTAGTAGTGACATTAAAAATATATTTGGTACCATTCAAATGACTGTTAAGATTTACGGGAGAGGCCATGCACACTGGTGATGTGATGTGGGTGCAATAATCGTATTAACCGTACCGTAGTTTTATGTAATAAATTTCTATAAATTATCAAATACGTGTACAGGGTACACGAAAGACTCAAGACTTTGTTTACGAACCCGGATTCTATACACGTTGCGAAGCTGACGTTTTTGCTTGCTCTCATGGGATACAAAATGAACATGATTTAGGGAGTTAGTTAAATAATAAATGAGAGTTCAGTTTTTAAGTGAACACGTCTCATGTGTGGTACAGACGTAACTACGTACTGTACTTATTGATTGAAGAATTGATGTACAAAGGCAAACTACTTATTTACCTTTCCCTCAACCTTTTTGTGGGTGTTTTTGTGTGCTCCCAAAATAACATCACAAGCCATAACCCACTATGGCGTTTCTTTACCATTGGTGGAACGATACAAAAGCCCACTCGTTACAACCAGATTCAATGTCCAACATCTTTTGTAACAATTTTGAGTGGAAATGGTGCATTCTAAAGAAAAAAATAGTTTACAAAGTGAATTCAACAAAAAGAGATTGCTTCTGCATGACCACCACGCAAGATGATATAACAATGTTTGCAGGGTGTCAATAATATATGGTTATATTGCAAATAAGGTTATATAAATCTAAAAAAAATCACAGATTGAATCAAAAAGCAGTAATCTTACAACTCGTCTACCGTATTTTTTTGACATTGTATTTCTTGCAAAGTTTTTTTCCTTTGACATTTTATGACGCTTTTTTCTTTGGGCTGTGGAGAGTGAGTTACAAAGTTGAGTCTTTCATTACACGCGGTTGCAATCTACAATGTCTAAATGTATGAGTTGGGTATGAGAAAATTGTGTCCTACCTATCATCCACACAGCAAACAGCATCAAAAGCTGCTGAAACACAACTTTTAGTAGAAAAAAAAGCAATCTCAAGTCGAAGTCAAACAGCAGCAGCAGAAAGCAAATAAAAATACTTTGGAACGAGGAAAAAAATAAATAAATTGTAACATTGCAATAGCCAAACAAAAAACATTCAGTTGCACAAAATAAGAAATATCAGCACATCAAGAGAGAAAAAAACCAACAGGGAACACGTAAAAACTATAAATGTAAAGAATTTTTTTTTTCAATAACTTTGCAATCTTTTTCATCAGCGTTGGTAAAACAGCAATTTATATATTGCCAACGTTTGAGAAATTATTGATGGATTGATAAAAGCGACAACGCGAAATGCTATTGCCGCTGTGTTGTATTTGTATCGCATATACACATAGATACCACGTGTGAAGTCAAATCGCGTAACTTTTGCAGACACGGTTGTTGTATAATATGTATATGTACCGTGACGGATTTTCATCTTCATCAGCGCAGTTGTGACCCTAGAACTTTGAAAGTAATCTATTGCTGAGTTTACATTTACCTTTTAACAAACTAAAATGACAATGTAGGTAAACCATCTTTTTTAAGTACTTCGTGCACGCACATCAAAATGAATGTTAATTTGGCTTGATAGCTGAATACTTAATCTATACGTATGTACATTGGTTGGAGTTTGCTCCTCATCACAAGTTCACAGTACAATATTATGCGTGTGGTAACGTCAACATGTCTTTTTCATGTCATCTTCTACGGGGCATTACGGTAAGGGCAAAAACATTAGTACCACATGATAAAAAATTACGATTGTATTCATATTTAACTTTGGTGAACTACCATAATAAATAAGACCTTCAAATTCATCCTTAACTTCCAAATTATGATGATGAGATAGTTTTCAGATGCAACACAAGCCTATAAAACATACTTTTTATGTTTATGCTAGCTACTATTGTCACCAGCATAATAAAAAATGACGAGTAAAAAATGGTTGTTATTTTAGGATTCACGATCTTTTTACGACATTAGTGTTCTTTGGAGTTTGTATTCTGTGTAAAGTTCTGTAATGTTATTGGTCTTGGAAAATAATGCAATTTAAGTAGGTTTAAAAGTTTGAAACTTTTGACCACATCGTACTGAATAAGAAAATACATATTATATTACCTACGTATCTGTAATGGTAAATATGTTCAATAACAACATTAAGTTTGCATACGTATATAGACTCTAAAGGTAAAGATTCAAGTTTTATTGTTCGTGTATGTACTACTTCCATCGTAGTATGGTTTTAGTGAAATTAACCGCTGTACATACTCAAAACAAGTACTTTAATAAATAAGCAAAAAGGATTTGTGGAAGTTTCATGATGATAAGCCATAATACGTTTACTGCTACTTTATGGACAAATTTATGGCTAGTCGATATTTCAATATTTAAATGAAATTGAAGCTCAGGCTAACCTTTACCACCAGCTTTAGTGTGTCTTTAAAATATGCAGAGAAACTGAACAGAAGACCAGAAACTAAATTAGGAATAAAGAAGGAGAGAAACGTCTTTGTTGAAGGAATTCTTTCTGCTGATAAACTTGCGAACGTGAACAGCCTTAAATCAATAACTGTAGCTCAATGATAGAGATAATATAGTTTTTTTTCATGCGAGGCAGATAGGGAGTTTATAGTTACACAACTTGAAAACTAGAACCACATTTCATTAAATAAATGGAAATCTTGACTATTCCTTGTACTTGAAATTACCACCAGTAATTGGCAATAATGAACTTATCCTTCATGCTCATTATCAGTCTTACTTCGTTTCGTTCTGCTGTAATGGAATCCATCTTGGCACAGTGTAAAAGCCTATTCATAGACATATTGACAAAACCCTTGGTATTCAAATCAAGGCAAAAAGTCTCCTTAAATGGAGAGGTAGCATTTTTTATTCTTTTTGCAGAATGCAATAAAATTTCCATACTTTCTCTCGTTTCCTACCGACTTGTCTCGTTTTCTACATTTCTAGAGAGAAGCACTGTGCTACAGATTGTTAGGGAAGACGGTACACAAAGCAATAAAGAATTTTATTCAACCGTAACGACTTTTCCGTACTGAAAAGACTCTGAGGCTGAGTTCAATGCTACTTGTCTACTGAGTATTTTGTTTCTTGAGATACCATTTCTAGTGATGTATTGCATTGGCATCAACCATTTTATGAACTCAAGTGTTTGTGCGTGAGGAAGATTTTAAGTATCACTGATGGTAGCTATAAATAAGTAAAAATGTACATAATATAATTAACAATATTACGCAGCAAGTTTTTCGTTACTTCCTTCTTCTTATTATGACTGAAATGGCATGAAACTAGTTTCAACTTCTAAAATTTTTTTTCTCTCTCGCTACTTACTCGTTGTGTGCTCATTTAAAACATCTAATAAACATTACCGTTAGCGAAAAAGATTAAGTATCGTTCGTAAGTCTTCTTACATATTCTGTTGGGATCAACATGGATTCGAAATATTTATTGACCATTTCTGCTGATAATGCAGACGCGTAACACCTGCCTCTTTGTGCCCTTGTACTGCTCACTCAGCTTTCCAGAGGATGGGTTTAGTGATGTGGGAAATGTGGAAACGAGACTACCCAACAAATTGGATGTGTAAGTGTGTAATGCGTACATATTCTATCTGGTCATGAGACTGTGTGGTTATTGCAATTTTTCGCTGAAATTGGCATGATCTTATTCAGCACATATTTATACATACAGGAAGAACTGCGTACTACTATTTTTCGACCATCTGACATAAAATAAAAGAATAACCTTTTTGCCTGCTATCAATTACTTAAATTGTATTTTGAAAAGAAAAAAAAGTTAATGTACGTAGCCACATATTTAGATATATAAACTCGTAAAGCAAGTACTGCAAACAGTTTAAATACGTACAATTTTCTCTTATATTTATTTCAAAAGGAGAATAAAAGTGGGCAGGAAAATAACCTGAAGAAAACCATATGGCACGGTTTATTTTATTTCTCTGTGGATATTATATTATCCAGATTGGAATGGTGGAAACTCACGAACGAAACATCAAACAAAGCATTTAATACTGACTCAACAAGGAGGAGAGCATAGAGTGTGAGAAAGTAGACTCAGGTGGGAGCTGTAGTCTTTTCCCTGATAACCTTATTTTTTCGTCTTACTAGTTTTCCTTTTGGATCACCACACACAGTTGAGTTACCTGGTCATTTAGCTCAGGTGGCTGTCTTCTCAAGAAAAGAGGACTTGTCTTGTTCCAAGGATAAAAAGTGCCTAGAGAGAACAATACGAATCGCGTTTAATACGACCCTCTGCTATCATTCTCAAGCTCGTTGAAATGAGAGTTAAAATTGTGAAAAGAAATACATTTCTGATGCGTATAATAATAATACAAGGGCAGAGCAAAAGTACACATGGAAAAATAAAGGAAACGAGAAAAAAAGAACGACTTTCCCTTCTCCACTTTCTTTCTCTTTCTGTCCGTCCCTTGTATGTACATTCTTTTTTTTCATTTGTGCTTCTGCCGAGCAGCAGATTCATTTTGAAAGGGAAGGATGAAGAAAAGGCATAAAATAGCAGCACAATTTAAAGAAAGCAGTAACCCTTTCTTTTGAATCGTTCACTAGACAGCTCTTGCTCATATATGTACATGCATATATGTATGTGAGTAGTGAGTAGATACTAATGTATATTATCATGTTGTTTTTCTTTTAGATAAATCTTAGCTGCTTCTGCTTTCTGGTTAAATCATGCGTACGTCTGTTTGTATTCATTCATTTTCTCATCCATTTATGCAATATGATGATGCACGGATTCACCCACTTTCTCGTTCCGTGCCATTTATGTTTGCCCAGTGTACGTAAAATAATACAATGTCTATAAAAAAAATTGTGTGTGCATAGTCGCAGTGCACATTTATGTTTGCCCAGTGTACGTAAAATAATACAATGTCTATAAAAAAAATTGTGTGTGCATAGTCGCTTTCTTATGCGGCCGACATTGTCTCGGGAAAAGGGAGAAGACTAAGCAAGAAACCAATGCCGGCCCTTTGAATTAGCGTTCTCTGTACAATAAACTGAAAACGAGCTAAAGTAGATAGATACCTACTCACTTTTTCCATTTTGTCAAAGTACATGAGAACAGATTATACTTATAATGGATCAATAGCGGGACAAAAAGAGGATGAAAATTCAATTCGTTCCAATTTCATTTCATATTCAATGATCCGCTTCTTCTTCGTCTCCTACTTCACTTCGATAATATTTAGAAACACACGAATGAAACTGCGATGATGATAAACATCATGTCGATGACAAGAGCGCTTACCCAAAGAACGAAAAAAGTTTCTTGTGCTTTTATATTACTATTATTATTATTATTGTATTTATAGTACGCTTTTTTTAAGTACTCCAGATTTCCGCTTTTCTAGCTTATGTTCAGCATGCAATTTGGAGAATAGGTACCGGTACGTCGAGGCAATATTGTGTAGGTTTCCTTCTTCGCTGCGACGTCACTTTTTTTCGTGAAANTCTTGTGCTTTTATATTACTATTATTATTATTATTGTATTTATAGTACGCTTTTTTTAAGTACTCCAGATTTCCGCTTTTCTAGCTTATGTTCAGCATGCAATTTGGAGAATAGGTACCGGTACGTCGAGGCAATATTGTGTAGGTTTCCTTCTTCGCTGCGACGTCACTTTTTTTCGTGAAAGCCAGCAGCTTAAAGCAAAAAAAAAGACAGCCGGTGCCACAAGGAGTGCTAATGCAACGTCCATATTATTATAGACCATTCTCAACCCGGTGACTTTCTCCACTTTTCCCTCCTACCCCATCATATTATTACCGAAATGACAGCGGGCGGCAGTGTGTATACGACAATGTAGAAGAGCATAATAACGTGTAAAGAAGGGAAAACGATGAATCTCATTCCTTGCATTCCCGTCTTTCCTGATTCACTTTTTTCTTTGTCTTGTCTCACTTTTCGCTCAAAATTGATACATCTTCTTGTGTATATAGCATTAGAGTTACTTTATATTAAGTGAGAGAGTACACGTGCCATTTTATATACATATAGTGGAGAAGAGGGAAAAAAACGAAAACTTGTTCCATGCCCAATATCTCTTTAACGGCAGTCGTAGCAAGTATCATCATCATCATCATCATATCACATGAACATATTATATTACCAGGAGAAAAGTTGCCTTTCTTTTCTCGACCGTATTTTATGAGAAATTTTGCGTATGAGCGTATATTATGGGGCAAAATGACAAAAAAGTATGGAGTTGGTATGCACGTAGCAGTAAAGAGACTATCGAGAGAGAATAGTTTTGGTTTCCGCTGGTTGGTAGTGGGAAACCTGGCAGAGGGAAAGACCATACAGAAACAGACTATTATTTCTTTTTACGAGGCTATATTCTCTTGTAAGAGGATCCTTAATGGATTTCTTTATTTCATCACAAGATTTTTTTTTTCTTCTTCTTCGTCTTGTTCCCTTGCTTTCTTTCAATATTATTATTATTTTATTATGACGACGATGGTGTAACACCATGAAAAAGGAAATGAGAAATAGTAATGATGAGGCAAGTTCGAATGGAAGTTATCATTATCAGTTTCGACAGGAAAATGCAAATCTCCTGTTCTTGTGTCGGAAAACTTATTTGTCAAAAAACTTATTCCTCCGATAAACTGATTGATAGAAAATAAAAGTGGAAAAAGGTAATGAACTCAACAGTACATATTCTGATACTTACTGCAAGCATAAAACACTATTATATATAGTTTATTTTGTCCTCGGAGAACGTATAATGTTTTATGCTTGTTCTTTCCAAATATGTAGAGTGTTTTATCTCATTTTTACAAGGCTTATTACTTTTTTGTTTGAAAACTCAATACATTTATACGGAGTAGAAATAAAGAGTAAATGTACTTCAAAAAAATTCAATCCACTTTTCAATCCGTTCTCAGATACTTTATTTACGTATATACAGAAAAGTTATTTATTCACGTAAGAACTGTCAACTTAAGAATGATGAAATTCTTTTCAAGAGTATCACTGGGACCATTTCAAAGTAGGAACCAGACAGCATGTCTGCTTCTTTTTAAAGTGAGAAGAGAACCATAAAAGATGTTTGTACCTTTCCATTTTTCTGGTATGGTTTAGCACAAGCACGATGACATCATCATCATCATCATCAATGAACCAGCATCAGTCAGTACGCCGTGTTGCGTGCTGTTCAGCTCTATAAACGCACAAGGCAACGACCGTGCTAAACTCTCTCTGACTCAATGAGTGAGTTGAGCAAGTGAAAAGAATTTTTGCTGCCTTAAAATTCAGTGTCCATGTATGTGCGTAAAGAGATATATCACCTTCCAGTGCGAAAAAGGAATTTTTCACAGAAATGAATATGTATGTATTCATGTACACACTAAAGCCTCTGGAGTTGGGATCTATATGCACACATGTATGCACGCATGAATGAAAGTTGGGAAAGTCTGCTCTTTTTCTTGAACACTTTCTGGTGTGAATTCTAAAGACGAATCAAGAGAAAAATAGAAAAGAGATACAATTTTAGCATTCCTCTCTACGGAGGTTTTTTTCTATTTAATTTCAACGTTCCATGAAAAAGTTCGGAGAAGCGACAATAAGTCTATTAAGGGAACTGTTTTGGTTGGTAGAGAACTACATATAATATATGCCTACCTACTTTTGTGTACTATTACAGCCGTGTACACATGTAGGTAAATTTATAATACCCACTATGTATGCAGTGTCAATTAAACGATGGAAAAATGAGCATGGGGTATTCTTATCCTTGATTTTTATGTTATTACAACAACAATACACTGTAAACAAAACTATCTTTCAAGATTTTTTTCGTATCCGCCATGGAGAAACATAAACAGTCTGAAAAGTCACAGCAAGAATGTTGAAGAGAGGACAAAAAAAACCGTAAGCCAACTGTTGTTGTTAAAGTATCGAAAAACGAGCAATAATGCTGAAAGAAAACTTCACTCCCGACACGTTAAATATACATACATATGGAATATATTGCTTTCTTATGCAAATGTAATGCAGCTGAGCAGAAAAATAAGAATGCAAAAGTGCGCAAAAGAACATTTTTGGTGAATCTCATCCCGAAGCACCATAATAATAAATGAACTGTTTTTTTATCCTTTTTGCAACTCACGCATATAATAAGCATATAGGGATATACATTATGTATTACCATCCCTAACAACACTGGGAATGTATTATGTACATATTACATAAATGGAGATATGTCTGCGTAACTATCTCATTTCGCATTACTTTTTGTTGTCTCGAAAATAATAAAAGTCATACCCATGTGGAAAAATGAACATCAACAAAATATTCAACGTGAAGACATCATAAGTTGTAAGTATAATAGTATGAACTTTTTCTTGATCTGGATGCTTGGTGCGTGAATATTATGTCTTTTTTTGAGTCAATGAGCAGCAGTAAAGTCAATACAGATGTTAAAAATTGGAATTTGCATGAAACAAAAATTACCATTTACAACTTCCCAGTAGCAAACTCTGTGTTTTTTAATATTTCTCACACGTCTATTTTTC
>JAHZMZ010001754.1:0-17824 GCA_027743805.1 Lepidocyrtoides sp. E14
AATTTGATTAATCATTTCATCCAGTTTCTGCGCCAAGCACATCCCCAGGAACCTGAACTGAAACAACGTAACGTTTAAGTCCTTTAGTTAAAAAAAAATCTCCCGTTAATGACCACGCATATGAACTTTTGTTTTTGGTAAAGACTCTGAAAAAGTGTTTTATCTTTGCAACCTGCAATACTCTAGATTCAAGAAAAGTAGATAAAGCAACTCCGAAAAAAATCTTTTTTCAACTCTCTATAGCCTTCCAGATAAAAGAAAAAAAAGTTGTCTAGTTTATGCATTGATTGATGCTCCTTTTTAATTTCCAGAATAATGGCAAAGACTCTTCAAAGCATGTACTTACATGCTACTATTACCATGGATCATGAATAAATCACCGATTGATCTTTTTTAAATACTATTATGACCTAATTCTGACAAAAAATGAGAAATTGAAACAGTTTTTGCCAAATTACATGTTGTCCTCCTCCTCTTTCACTTCCCTACTCGAAGCTACCATAAACTTCAAAAAAAAATCCTTTTTTATTCACGCTGGTTGCAATTTATTTGTGTGGTATCAATGTCTCTACATCTCTCCTTTTTTTATAAGCCTTATAATAAAAGGAAAATGCTGGTGTGTGTTGCATACATTGTTGTTCAATTGCTATTGCTACTAAACTGGTCTCTGGTTCTAATATTACTACTACACTCTCGTTCAGAGGAGATTCATATCGCTTGCTTTACCACGAACGTGTGATCATTTATCCATATAAATTTCATGACTGTATTATTATTATACCTTTGGCGGAGTATAGAATCATCATCAGGACCAGCAGCAGCTCTTTCGATTTTCTCTCTTAGCGTCTCTCTTCCTTCCACACACTGACTTCATGAGCTGAGCAATAAACTATCAGGTTTCTGGATCTTTGGTGTCTGGCTGCAATAAACGTTAAATTACAACATTTGTTGAGATGAACCACACTATTATTTTTATGCCTTATACCACCATACTTATACCATACTTATACCATCGCCTGAGTAAGTAACACTGCACTACTGGAAACTCAAGTTTCCAAAGAGAGGTCTACTATGTAGAATTTTTCGTCGTAAATCGTCAACATGATGGTACATTATGGTATTTTTAAGAGAAAATTATAAGTACTTTCTCTCCAGCTTCTAACACATGTAGACGTAAAAAAAATTACAAACTTTCATTTGGCATGCTGTATACATGTGGTTTGGTTATCAAAAGTAATTTGCTTATGTTTATGTCTGGTTTACTTTTTGGAGTTTTTTTTTCTACGCTCTCTCTCAACTCACTAGGTATTTTGTATTCGTATTTTTTACATACTCTGATCTCTGATTTCTGATGATAATCATCGCCAGTTATGGAGTTGTATTTTTTTCAAAAAAAGATTTTTTATACAGGTATTACATCATGCTCGTATTTAGTTTTTCCATTGTGAGCGACTTGAATTCAAAAGTATGGCAGTTTCCAAAGAACCATTTGCCAATGCATTGCATTACCACGAGAAGTGAAGATCAGTTTTTTTCTCACTGTTCAAATAACTTGCGGTCGATGAATGGAGTCCAGTACACATTATTAGAATACATATCATGTAGTACATAGTGTGTTTCACGCCTCGGTTACAGGTTTCTCTTCACACTTCCCTTACCAAACATTTCTTTTGAGAAGGTATAATATGCTTTCCTGACACAGGTTTTTGGGCAAAGAAATAAGAAACATGAGATTGCACTTGATATTGCAACAACTGCCGTATAGTGTGGTGGTTGGAAAAACTACTAGACAAGTAATATTGAAGCTATTGCCATTGCCTTCCAGCAAATCTTAGTAAACGCTGCTGCGTTTTACGATGAGGCAAGTTGACAGCTGCCCACAACAGTAGTGCGCAGAGTCACTCAAGTAGTATAAG
This sequence comes from Lepidocyrtoides sp. E14, assembly GCA_027743805.1. Lineage (NCBI taxonomy): Eukaryota > Metazoa > Arthropoda > Collembola > Entomobryomorpha > Entomobryidae > Lepidocyrtoides > Lepidocyrtoides sp. E14. Next base: position 1,917 of record JAHZMZ010001754.1, read on the forward strand.
ATCAAAACTCTGTTTCAGTCCAAGTATAGCAGTTGAAGAGACGAGCATCATCATTTCATCATCATCATCATCAAAACTCAAAGACGTGAGCAAATAATAAGGTATCATGGGATGTGCTCGGCAAAAAAAAAACTAACGTAAACAAGCAAATAAACGACGGTGGTAAGGAATATTTATTTATAAATACTTACAATCTTTACACTTCAACCTTACATGCTATAATATGTATATATGTAATTGGTGTAGCGGGGTACGTCATACATGCAAATGTTTGTGTACTCGTGTTTTTGTCATTTACTCCTTTTTCTTTTCGCTTCACACCTTCTCCATAAAATGGAAGTTGTAAAGTTTGCCGCCTCATCACTATCACACTTGCACATCTATACACCCGTATCCTGTGACATCTGACTAAATTTACATAGGCCATGGTTATTAGCAATGGGACGCTTTGACTTTGAAAAAAATATTTTATATGGTTAGCTTATAGGAGGATGCGACATGCTATTAAATAACCGCTTTGCGTCTAATATCATATATGCTAAATTGTAATGGGTTTTCGTAACAGGGAAAAAAATATTTGCGAAGATGCAAAATGAATAATAATATTCGTTGCACGACAACATACAATGTGATAATCACACTTGCACACATCCATACACCCGTATCCTGTGACATCTGACTAAATTTACATAGGCCATGGTTATTAGCAATGGGACGCTTTGACTTTGAAATATTTTATATGGTTTAGCTTAGGAGGATGCGACATGCTATTAAATAACCGCTTTGCGTCTAATATCATATATTATGCTAAATTGTAATGGGTTTTCGTAACAGGGAAAAAAATATTTGCGAAGATGCAAAATGAATAATAATATTCGTTGCACGACAACATACAATGTGATGATTTGATGATGATGCTTTTATGATGATAATTATGACATGACCAGGTATATTATTATTACAAACTCTGCCGTATAACAAGTGGATTTTCAGAAACTAAACGAAGGTTAAAGAAAGCTAAAAGCAAAATGCGCTGGACTCTGCTCTCTGCGCTGATAGTGATAGCAGACTTTATTTTTTTATAGAAAGGAAGCAGTAAGTGCAAACAGGAAAGAAAGAGCATTGTATCCCCTTCCGTCCATTTTTGTTTCTTTTTCCTTTCCCACAACAACAGCGTAGCAGCAGCGCACTTACTTACTTCCATGCAATATTCGTTTCTCCACAATTCCATAAATAGGAGGGTTTCACTTGCACCGTTGACGATAAAGCTTTTACATTCTGCCTCCTATTCCCCCATTTTATATTATGCATGCTGCTGCTGTTGACTACCACTGGTGTTCGTGGAATAAAAAGAAGGAAAAAGGAAAAGCAATGTTTCTTCTTGTCTTTGCTTGCACTGCAGTAACAGCGCTCTTAGCAGACAGACCATATAGACAGTAACATTGCATTTTTACCAAATGAAGCTTTTTCTGAATATCGAGGTGAATTTTATTATTCACTTACCAAAAAATATAGTATTATCCTATGAAATATGTGCGTAGTAGGTAAAACATCTGAAAATGGAAGAATAAGTTTTTACGATAAAAAAAGTGATTTTTCAAATGTACATTTCAAACGTGTTTTGTTTGTTAAAAGTTTGTGAGTGGTGCATGATGAACAACAGTTGGGCATGAAAACTAAAAAAGGAGTAAAAATTGTTAACTGATTGCTGAAACCTGTTCATTTTGGCAAGTGTTTATAGGTCAACTGTAGTCTTTATTTTCCTAACGTGGTAAATAAATATATGGATTTTTAAAACCTGTAATAATTGGCTGCAGCAGCACTGAACTCAATCTATGCATTATCCTTTCGCTTAACTCAAACCTAGAAGCATGTATTGAAAACATTGGTGTGTGTGACTGAAAATAAAAAAAGTTTCGATTTGGGAAAGACATAATTGACCATTTACAACATTTATTGTTTGACCTGCCTTACACTACAAAAAGTTGAACCGAGTTATATTTACGATTCACGTATCAACAGCTACAATCTGTTTATCACGTAAGTCATATTACAAATCATGTTCGGATATTATTTTCCAATATTTTCGTAACTTTATTGGCTCGCTTAAGTAAGAAAATCATAAGCCTGTCACTTTTTCCTTTGATGGATTTGTTGAATATTAAATGTATAGGGTAGTAGAACAAGACTATTATTTACCAATTTAGAACAATTTGCAGTAAATATATAACTCATGAATTACAATATACATAGCTTGCATGCACATTTGCACAAGAACGGGGCATTGTGAGCCCGCAAGTTACAGAAAACTGGCTTGCTTTTTATTCAAGCTCTGGTCTCCACACCACCACCACCCACGTATTTTTGTAGACTCATGTTATGTTGTACTCAAGTTGTTCATGGTTTAGTGTTTCATGTCCCCTTTTTTAGTTTTATAAAAATATCATCTTGTTTTAAAACAGCGATTTCCTCTCATTTTCCCCAAAAAAAAATAAAATACTTTCTTGCTAAGACATAAACGTTTTTGCAAATCAGCCTTGGCAAGAAAAAAAACAGGGACAGTGACTGTTTCTTCTTATTTTATTCACTTTATGTAAATAGATTGGAAAAGAACAACTCTGCAAAAGGATAACAGAAACGGACATGGTTTCACATGTGAAAAAAAAATCTTATAATAAGTAAGCCGTTCATATTTTAAAACTTTTCTGTAAAGAAGCATTACCGATTTTTTGCAAAACTTATGTTTCATTTCAACGGAATGAATAATAAGGATGTTTACCTTCCGGCAATACTATGTAGGAATGGTATGCTCATTCATTAGAAGAAGTCAAAAAAGGATATTGTTCGATTTTCACTTCGGTTTCTGGTTGCATCTGCCATCATTATATTTATAGTAGTACATATTTTCAGATGCGTGACAAAGATTATGATTCAGAATACTGTAAAAATAATGCCTAATTCTTGTTTCCTTTTGCTCAAAGTCAAATCCTTTTTTTGGAATTTTTTGAAGCAAAATTTGAAAGAAAATTTTTCATAATGGCAAATAAAAAAGAAATGAGACTTGAAAACAAACGTGGCCACATAACATGCTTGCATGGCATTTAATGTTGCGCCTTGTGCATTGTGTTTGTTAGTCGAAGCGTGCATAACATTGTATTGCCCAGGTCACCGTCACTTTTTTTCATTCATTCATTCACATTAACGCATGAGAAAAACCACAGGAAATGTCAGCATTTAGGTACATACTTGAGTCTGTAATCATGTAAAATGAAAATCGAAATCATCTCAAGCATGGTTCATTGCATTCGAACGGTTATTTTTATATCAAGCTCCATTCATACCAAATATTGCACGGATGGTTGATTGCTGCTTGCTATAGGATCCATTCTTTCGACCTTTTGCCACCGTATTACCACTTTCACCCATCCTTCTAGTTGCCTACATTGCTTGCCTACATGAAAAAACACATTTAATGAACAGCCATTTTCCTCACAAATTATGTGCCATATCATGCTTACGTTCTGTACTGAAATTTTGGCGGTGATGTTACTGTTATTCGGTTTTTTCTAAACATTCAAGCTTCCATTGTTTGTTTGCATCATCACCGCTTAAAATGGCTATCCGGTTGTTGTTGCCTTTGATGGAGAGTACGCAAAAAAAAGAGCAAGTGTAGCAGCCGCAGCAGTAGGAGGTCTGCTAAATGTGACCGCTCTCTAAAGAAGAAAAAAAAACAATGGAGTAGTAAATGAAGCGAACGGTACTTGTAAATACCTACTCATTCTTTCTGGTTTCATTATCAAATTGCATCCACATTCTAAGTAAGCAAAAAAATTGTGTCCGTGTTTTATTGAAATTGTTCCATTTCAGTCCAACAGAGTAGGAAACGCAGTTAGAGTAGATGCTAAATTGTTTTAATCCTTTTTTACCCAAATAAAACAAACTATGTAGAATAACTACATAGGTAGCGACAAGAAGAAATGGGCCATCATTTTCCAATGGTATGATGAAGAAAATGAAACAGTAAATTCGTTTGGTCTAATAAATCCGATAATATTTAATTCGAGACGAGACGTTGCTAAATAGAAATGACGCAAACGAGCTTGGGAAAAAAAACGGCAGGATTTTTGACTCCAGAAATATTGATTTCTTTAAACGATATTTTTTTGAATTTTATCTAATTTAATACACAAGCCGCTCCTCTTGAGTATCCAACCAATACCTGTTTTTTCCCTTTGCCTCCTTGTTACTCATAATCAGACTATTTTTTTGGTGGCTTTTAATGATGCAGACCAATGTACCTACTTAACTTTTCCAATTTTGTAAATAATCATCAGCAAAAAATAGATCGTTGTGTAAAAGGGCATGGGTTACGTGAGTTTGGTATTTTTTTGTCAAGTTACGTATGCTGCATACCTAAAGAAGAATTCGGTTTACTATATTAGTTCAGTATCATCCGGAAGTGTGTGTTGACAAAGCTGTCAATTTCAGCAACCAAAATGTAATCACGCAAATGTTGAAGCATGGTACTACGACGACAAGGTTCCAGCGTATTTATGCATGGCGTAAGCAAATAAATTAATGGAGGTATGTACTGACCGTGTAGCTATTTACATTTAGGATTAATAATTTTACCTTGCTACTTTACTTTGGTTAGAGGCTTATTTCTTCCTCCTTGAAATTATAAGAGTTTCATATGTATCGAGCCTGTAGTATAATGTGGCGTTATATACTTTGTAGATGTCATCATGTGCCATGTCAAGTCTTGTGTTGATGACTGAACGTAATTCAAACCTAGAATACCATATTATCAAGGACATTTTTTTAAGAGAATGCGTTTTGTACACTGCAAGAAGACAGAATAGAAAAACGAAATGACAGGAAGAGTGAAACCGACTTGAAACAGCATTTTTTTTATATACATATGCATGCATGGTGGATTTTTTTTACGGAAATGAATCAACCTGGTATAGTAGAGAAACGTGTCACGTTTGACATGCAAAGATTAGACAAGCCCTTCCACTTGCTGATCATTCATTCACTCATTCATGAATTTATTTTCAAGATGGATAAAGATAGATGACGGGTAGTTGTGAATAGGGGTGTAAAAGTGATTGAATGAAACGGAGCACGGTATTGATTACTTTCTGGTTTAATGATTAAAAAGGGCCAAAAGGAAAATCAAAAAATGTTGACGACAATCTCTCACAGAGCAAATATGTTTATATTAGTCACATTATGGTGCACATTATTACCATCCTCTCACACAACTTGTGAGTCACAAGTGTGCTCACCAATTGATCTCTGTTTACTTTTATATAAAGAATCAAATTATTTGAAGAATAAGGAGGTAGTGGTAGTATTAGTACTACAATAATAGGTAATAATGATCAAACAAGTTGCACAATGGAATGTACAAACACATATTATCCGTGAAAAAATATGAAGGTAAGGAACATAAAGAAAAAAAGTAATCAACCTTCAAGTAGAAAAGTGAAAGGAGTAATGGTGGCAATTATTGTAATTTTCCAGTGTCATGGTTCATATCGAACTATTCGTCGATTAGTAGTAGCACGGGTAATATGAGCTTTCGTATTTACCAGCCTGCTCATTTTGATGAAGTAGGTTTTGAGCAAATATTTTCGGCAAAGCTAAAAAGCTTTCTTCGGTCTGTCCATGCATGTATATCACCACACTTCTAGTATCAAGTAAATACCTATACAAAATTGGAAGGTAATTAGATTTTCAAATAAGTTTATTGTATACTTTTTCATATACACAGTCAAGACAAGAATGAGCCGAATATACATATTACATACAAAATATATGACGCTGATGCGTTGATGGATTGAAAAAAGTTATGTATGCGACGCTAACAAAAGAGAAACTTTTTTTGTAGCAACTCTAAAAATATTGCATGGTCTTTTGAACTCTGTAGAATCACTCTGTAAAGTATTCTTTTTTCTTACATGGTCGCCTCGAAATCGCTGCTGCTTTTTGCTTTCATGCTAAAAATATAACTTTTATTTAGAGCTTGCACATCATGGAGTGTGTATTGAATAGCCAAGTTTTCCCCAACAATTTACATTTTTGTGAAGAAGAGGTTCCAGGCTGGAAGTTTTCACCTTCTATTGCGGGCATGCAATATATAACAACTCTTGAAATGTGATATAACTTTTACCATTCTAAAACTAGCCAATTTCAAGACTGGTATTCAGTCCAAAAAACATTTCAGCGTCAGAGTGAAAAGTGAAGACATTAGGAATGAACGCAGATTTCCCCAACATGGAACCAGTATCATTTTGGTGATGATTGATTGTATGAACATTGCACAATATCACTTTTACTTTTTATTCTACCGTTCTTCTATATGGTTTTGATAGTATCCAGATATATGGATTGAACAGATAAAACGTCACATATGGTTAGTACCACATTATGCATGCATTTGAATGAAACATATCATATTCGGCTGTTGAAAATCAGTCAATGTGTCATTCAATCTAAGATATTATTATACTGATGCTCTTATTTATACACTCTAGAGAAAACTGGCACCTTTTTTTACCTGATTTTTCACCGAATATTTGAATACAATCACTATAATATGCAAAGTTTACAAAATACCTGGAAAATCTACCTCTGGAGATTTTTGGCTAACGAAAAAGTGACCGCATTCAAAATAAAAATGGTGAAAGGCTGCACGTGTCAATAAAAACACAAATCTCTGAGGCATTTCCCAACCCCCCAGTGATCATTGTATATCTACAATATGCCAATAATGCTGGAAAAAAATTCATCAATGTCATTTCTATAATTTTAGCATAAGAATACCCATAAACTCTGTAAGGGTAGTTACGTTGCTTCCACTTATATTCCTAGGCATGTTATTATTCACAAGTAAAACTTTTCCTTTTCCCTCACTCCACACAACCCATCATTCAAAGCTGCTTGCATACATGCAATTGTAATTCCCAATTCCGTCGTCACTGACTTAAAATTCATACCGTCGTAGTCTGAAAAGACCTATCATAATTTCTGTGAATAAAGTATCTCCCAATTCTTCCCACACACAAAAGTGCACCACACACACACACACACACCGCAGGGGGCTTTCTCTGCCGGTACGATTCGTTCCAGATTGAGATTACCATAAAAAATTTTTTTACCTTTTCCCTCTAAAGTATTCTATCTGTTCCATAAAAATATAGATGTGAAAACTGATCACTACTACTACAAACCATACAATAGTCAAGTACTCCACCCTTTTTTTTCATTGAGCAAAGTGGATGGCACATATTTTTCATTTTCAAAAAAAATATAGATAAGATGATCAATACAAAAACATTTTTTTTTTGTTCTGGAATGAAAAGCAACAAAAGCGAAAAAGTTTGTTGAGAAAAGGCAGTGGAGGAGAAGAGATGGAATGTGTGTGTCTAAGCACACACGCTTCTCAACCAAAACTACCTATTATTGTTATGCAAAAAATTCAAATGAAATGACACGTACTATAAAAGTCTTGCCGTTTTTTGTATTTATTTATTTATTTCCAATTTCCATTATTCATTCTTCAGGAGGAGAAAGTTGAACGCGTCTCTGTTTTTTTTGGACTTTTCCCTTAGAATATTATCAGTTACTCTTTTTTTTCAAAAAAATAAAAGTTTATATTTAAGTAGGAAGCAGAATGAGAAGAAAAGGACGGACGAAGAAGAGTATTAAGAATAAGAATGCAACCAAAAGACCAATCCTTTTACTTTCATCAGTTGATTTGGGGAAAAGCGAGGGTGACGAGTGGAGTGACGACGTTGGATCCTACTTTTATACTACCCATCCCTTCTTCTTGCTCTTTCAATCCGGGTTTTATTTTATAGACAGAGTGAATTCAAAATTACAAAGACATCGAATTTTGTTATATGAAATTCAATCCTCTTTACTTTCTCTTTGTTCCATTACAAGTAATCTTTTTCTCCACATTCAATATGTGTCTTAAGCAGACCAAGATTGCTTGAAAAAATGACTCAATTGAACTGCGTTTCTTTCATTGTGGTGGTGTGAGATAAATATATGTGCATAAATAGTTCTTACCATTTTGTCGCAGCGATTTTTTTTTTTTTTTTTTTTTGTTTTTATTTCGTAATGTATTCTGTCCTCTCTAACCGCAAAGTCACAATAGTTTGTAAACCACCACCTTGATTCCATAATAATATTTTTTTGAATACCCTGTAGACATAAATTTGAGCAAATGGAGATACCATGTTTCTGGTTTCTTCTTTTCTGCAACGCGCCAATATAGTATCATCATCATCACTGCTGTTTTGATAGCTAACTGTTTTCGAAGTTTTTGTTGTGGTGTACNACATAAATTTGAGCAAATGGAGATACCATGTTTCTGGTTTCTTCTTTTCTGCAACGCGCCAATATAGTATCATCATCATCACTGCTGTTTTGATAGCTAACTGTTTTCGAAGTTTTTGTTGTGGTGTACCGCAAACGTAACGATAAATCAAATTACTAAAAAAATGGACTAACAATATATTCTCATAATATTACTGAAGCCTTGTCTAGAAATATTATGAGAAAGAAAAGGGATGCAAACAGACGGTGAGAACAAGAAGAAGAGGCGAGATTCATTACCATTTCAAGTGGAAGTAAATTTATATGTAGGCACTTGTTGTAGGTACTAAAAGGATCCATCCAAAGGAAGGAAACGACAAGTTGTAATACTTACAACAACCAAACCACATCTCGACATCAGTGAGCTGGTGCTGTATTGGATGGAATGAAAGAGGTCTGTAATACGGCGCTGCTCTGCTGGAGATTGGAGCAGTTTTTTAGTCAGGCAGGTACCAACTCAAACGTTTATGGTGGTGGTTAAGATGTGAAATGCGCAATACAAAGCGCTTTTTGGTTTCGAATTAGGAAGGATGCTTTGACATTATACTCTTTGCACCTACTTCGCTGGCTTGCTTGTTTTTAAACTCATATAACAGAAAATAGGAATAAATTTAATTTGTAAGGAGCTATAAGAAAAGCCACAATCGGTATAGGGGCGAAAAGAACCCCAACTGCTACACATTTGCTTCTCTTGTGTTGTAGCACGGAATTCAGTTTTTTTATGTATCTCATATATCTTTATTTTCTACGTCAAACAGTTTGTAAGATGAGAGACTCTCTTCTACTACTGTGCTTTCGGCAATACTTTAGTTTTAATCTTGCCTTTTCATTAAAATCCAGCTTTGGCACACATTTGGACAATATAAGAAGGAAAATGGTACTCAGCATTGTTTCATGCAGAAAAAGAAGAATGCAACTCTGAAGATGCAAGTGGCAGAAATAAGATTCATTTAGACTAAATATTACAAAGCAGTAAAGCTGCACTACAGTTGGAGTCTGTGGTAGACATATAAGACGTAGTGCCTTTCGAAAATATCAGTGGTGCAAGACACAGCATTCTATAAACATGTGAAGTGTTCATCATGATTTTGCATTAGGTATGAATAAGGTATAAGATGAGGTATAAGCTATTCAATACATATTTCCAATACATACATATTATACATACATATTTTACTTTGTTGTCATACTATGTAGGGTAGTATAACTTCAGTAGGAATTCGTTGATTTCAGTATCTCACAAAATATAAACTCTACACTAAATAATAAAAAACAAGATGAAATGAATTCCTTCCATCAAGGCTCCCTTTAAGAAAATAAACAACATGTAATAATAATAAAACAACCGACAACCATCATGTTCCACTCATAATATAAGTATAAGCTATTCAATACATATTTCCAATAGTATTATACATACATATTTTACTTTGTTGTCATACTATGTAGGGTAGTATAACTTCAGTAGGAATTCGTTGATTTCAGTATATCACAAAATATAAACTCTGCACTAAATAATAAAAAACAAGATGAAATGAATTCCTTCCATTAAGGCTCCCTTCAAGAAAATAAACAACATGTAATAATAATAAAACAACCGACAACCATCATGTTCCACTCATAATATAGGCGGGGATGTGCGCTTTTCTGATTTTTATGCCTTTCATGTTATGCGTTTGCACACGGTTGGTATTGTGATCCATAATTCCAAATTAAGCCAGCTATTAAAACATGACCTATTTTTGCACACACATTTGGCATAATATTCATTGAAAGCAAACATTATCCAGTTATTCCAGTTGACGTGATGTCATTCTCATCAAACATTGTAAAAATAAGGAAGGATGCAGAAACATGGAAAATTGCAAGGTATAAAATTGTAAGGGTCAAACTAATAAAAATATCTAGTTGAAAAAGCAATGTTATTTACACAAGTGACGTAAATACACAAACTATATCGGTGATGATATTGTCTGGCATATAATATAATAGTCAGCGGTGGGTATCCTGATAATAATTTTAATTATTCACGCTTTTACTATGATTTGTTACCAGGAGAATTTTAGTACCGATTAAAGTCAGTTTCATCGGTTCGTTGCCATGAGTTAGTACTTGGTGTCATGTAGGTACACATACAAATGCACATAGGAAGGTAGATTATAGATAAAAGGTAAAAGCATATTATGTGAGTAGGCGAGTAACATTCAATTTATTATCGTATGAATAAAGTACACGGTTTATTTTTTACAACCGCAGCTCAAGTGATCGGTGACGGTGGATGGATGCATGACAGTTACGTGCGTATTTACAGTAGAGTAAAATTGGTCTGAGAAAGTGAGAACAAGTAAATATCATACTGCTGGAGAGGAATATAGTATAATAACATATTATTATCCAATAATCATAACTATAATTTTCAGTCTTTTTGTCATTCTATGTGATACTTGAATCCGAGCTCCTCCATGTTAATGCACATATTTCCGAGAAAAAATCGTTCCTATACTTATGATTTTTTTTTTCGCGGAAAATTACCAAAATAAATGGGGTTTGGTGGTGTTATGCATGCTACTAAATTGAAAAAAATGCTATGGCGATGATGACGCATTACCGTTTATGTAAATGATTTCAGATCAGCTTTAACCCTGATTTTTACTGCGTACTTTAAACGTGTATGTAATGACAAACTGCCAGATAAACTTGCCCGCGATATATTATCAGCCATTTTAAAAATTTTACGGGAACTTAAAACCATATTATCAATATTTTTATCCCAAGTGTAGCAAAACTGGTTAAAGTAATATTGTGTCCTGTTTGCTTTGTCATGTACCACCCACAAACAGTGAATATTCAACAGCTAACTCATGTTTTTTTTTCTTGTGAAAATACATTTTTTACCATCTGCTGGTTTGCTGGCAATGCGGAATACGTATAAGCTATTATTGATTAATCCAATAATTTCTTTCTCGTCCACGTCTCTGCATATATAAATCACAATGCACACAAGTGTCGTTGTTTTTTAGGAAAAAACGTAGTAAATGTAACCTTGTCGATGCATTTTTTCATTTGCGTTACATCTATTCGTGTGTCTCAGAGTAACCATCTTGCTTGTTTTGTGTAACGAGGAGTTAGTTGTCTCAAATTGAGTTTCTCAATGTATCCATTTTGAGCTGTAAAAGAATTAACTTTGACTTTCAACTTCAAATACCTTGCTGACACCTCTACTTGACAGTGACTTTCTGCTGCTGCCGAAAAGTTTGCAGCTTTTTTGTCTGTTCTCTATAACGAGGTAAAAATGTTCCATCTGTACTGATACTGCTGTTAATTAGTTTTGTACTAACTACTGCAGAGATGTAAGCTGATTTTTTGTTCCTGTGTGCACGCAACATTTTTTGTAGGCATCTACAATTGCTCGTATGGCATTGTAGAAACAGATCTAATTTCAAGATATTTGCGCATTGAAGAACTTCATTTGAGTTTTGAGTTCACATCGAGCTGCTACCAATTCATTTACTTACTGATTGCATTACAAAGTACTTACTACAAAGACTGATTTTCTCGCATGACACGAATCATTCAAAGGGGAAAGTATAACGCTCGCTCATAGTAATTGTACTTGAATACAACACTCTGTGTAGTCAATAGTCGAGACAGAGTTTGGTACTTAAGTTCATTTTCAAAAATGTATGCACCAAATCTGTGTTCGTACATCAACTTTGAGGAAATGATACCTTTTCATTCATATTTACTCTTTTTGTCACAAGTTCTTTTTAGAATTTAGCTGTACATGATTAGATCTTCTCAAATTTTTTTGGGGGGCTGGGGAGAAGTTGTGGAGGAGAATTGCATTCAAGTTTTCGACATTTTTTGTCAAGAGAACTTAAGTGGAACCTCACAGTAATAGTAAATTACAAGGCTTTTCATTAATTCTTTATATTTTTCACTTAAATGACATGCTACCTGATTTGGAATTACTGTAATTCTCATTTTAAGTTGTGTGATGTCCTTGCTAAACTTGGGTAACCAGCGTATGTTACACATGCAATCATAGTTGCTTTTGTATTTTCATGGAGGCGAGCACTTATCATTTAGACTCAATGTTAGTCAGCTTATAAATGACAGTGAGTTACATGTGTGTTATGCCAACAAAAAATAATTTGCTTTGTGAGCTTCGAAAATACAAAAAAAAATTACAACGTTTGATAAATAAGTAGTCATAGAACTTATCATTATATTTATATCATTATTACAGATCAAAGTAAAAAACTTGACGTGCCAACATTGTAAAACGGACTCTCGAAATCGCCAATTCGTCGTCAAAAAGGAAATTACTACTTTCAAACAAAACTTTATCTGTAGGTATTAGTCAGCCGTTTTACTTTTTACTATTATCGTCAAACAAAACAAGGACGATATTTAATTTAGATGCTTATCTACTCGGCATTCTGTCTGCGTCACAGTACTCAGTACAAAAAGACTATAGAGAAATCAAAGAGGATATTATAGAACCAGCACCAGCCCTCTCCTTCCTCCCGTTGTACAAAGAGCATCATCATCATCATCATCATGCATTCAACATCATAGATTCCGGACCAAACGTGGAGGAACATAATCTCAAATCACATATTCTTCTTTGTACTTACACTTTTGTTCCAAAGAGATAAAAGAGAAAGCTATTATAATCATCATTGAGAATACAATCTATTCAACTTGTCTCATTCATCACAAAAAAAAGACCATCACAACAACAACATATCTGTTTTCTGTATATATTCTTTAAACGGAATCAACTGCTCCACATTCCATTCCACACACTTTCATCCAAGATCTTGTCAATTCCTTTGTCCGGTCCGAATGCTGAAGAGTAGTGTAGCGTCAAGCGTTGATTCCCTGTTGTTAGTTTTTTTGATGGAACTGCTTTGTTTCCTTTAAATAAAAAACTTTCTCTTGTATAGCGTAACCAAAGTATACTATCTGAAGACGACTAAAATTTGGTTTGTGAATGAATCAAAAATGCTGTTATAAATTGAACCTACGTTTTGAAACAGTGACACTTTTAGTGCGGTAAGGTGAGATACAAGAAAATAAAAAATTACAATGGAAATGAAAGTCACATTAAATGTGAAGTATCCAATAATTTACTGAAAGATAGCTAACAAAGAAACTTTGTTCCTCGCTCTAATGAGAAAAAGTGTTTTATAAAACGTTTAGGTTGAACACGTTTTTATGCGTCTAGAGCTAGAGATATATACTCATAAGTAGTCGTGACAGTTGCCAGTGTGCAGTGACACGCCAAGTGGACAAAATAAGGGCACAGGTTGACCAAACAATTTGTAATTTGTTACTGCAAATCAAGCGTATAGATAGGAAAAACGTAATTTTGTCGGGATCCCATTACTCTGACAGTCTTGTTTTTCTCTTCCCTATATATATTGGTATACACACAGTGAAAGATAATTTACAGTTTGTATAGAATTTGATCCCACACGAATCCAGAAAATAGCAACCAAATCATCTTTATCAAAAGAAGCGACGACACAGAGCAAAAAAAAGGCTGTTGTTGTACCCTGCTGCTACAAAGCAAGTGAGTGAATCAGAAGAGCTAATGTTCCAGTTTCCTTTTTTTCGCAGTTTTTCTAAAGGCATTTTACGAACAAGAACAAAAGACGGTGACGGGGGAGGAAGAAAAAAAAGTATTTTGGCAGCAGAGGAAAAGTAATGCTTCTTCATATGTTTAAAAAGCTTTTTCGGATGACGTGATCTTATCTTCTGGTCTCCGAATCGCAAATAACAGGGTAGGCTTTTACTTTTATCCATCATCACAAAACTTTTCATCTGAATTACTACAGAGAAGTATTTCAGCAGCTTTTTTTTTGGAACAATGTATACTCTACTTAGAAGTCAACTAATGTTATCGTCATCATGGTCATCAACATCATAACTGTACTAACCTGCACTATAATATAGCGCAGTAGAAAAAAACACGTTTATTTTATATACATTTCTGCCAAAGAATGTACAACGTATATATTATTATGACATAAAATAATATCCTGCGAAAGTGATTGTGACTGGTGCCGAAAATACTTAACAAGAGCATCAACATCATCATGGCCGACTTTGTGGACGTCAACTCTGATGATTCAGACGGAAATGGAACCACAAATTGTAGTCAGTTCCAGAATGAGTACTGCGAGACTCCAGAAGACTATGAGGATCGTCTTTTAGCCTATATGTATCCTGACCATTACGCCTGGGGTTTGATTGTGGCGCACATTATTGTTTTCATTGTAGGACTTGTGGGAAATACGTTGGTTTGTGTGGCTGTGTTCCGAAACACTTCAATGCGAAGCATTACAAATTTGTTCATCGTAAATCTCGGTATGGCAAACACAACATAAAACGTTTCAAACTCTTTTAAAGGTTTAAATAAAATGGTTCAAATACTGCTGGTATACGTTTCAGCGCTGTAATTTAGTAAACGCATTATCGATGGTTCTGATTTTATATTGATCTTATCTGAACGATTCATATTTTTTATATCCAAACTTCCAAAGTTCTAAAAGGTTTGCAGAGTTGTTGAGTCATGGTTTTAATTTACGTATAATTTAATTTTTGTTTCCATACCAAAAATAGATTTTTATTCATACCAAGTATATTGTACAGTTTCTCATCATTTCGTTTTTTGAATCTCAAGTCTCTACCAAGAGTAGAAAATTGTACCTGACACGGGTGCTATGCTAGGTCATTATTGCAAGCGACGTTAATGAAGATTGACAAAGATACTGCCTTAACATTGAAATTTTGAGAAATTTCATCAAAGAACATTATCATCACACATGCCTGAAAATGGTGTCAGGCAACTCATTTCTTATTTATATATTTACCTTGTATTGTAATTTAGCTTAACTTTTCATTCACTATCTCTGCCTAGGCAACTGGGGTTTGCAACTCAGAAGAAACAAATTAAATTATCACGAGCTCTTCTTCACTCTTATCGAATTTTACTAATTCTTTTGGTTTAAACTCTTGTCTTTGCTTCTTCTAAATATTAGGCAAGCACAGCCACTTAACTGAGTTTACTGTGTAATTAAATTATTTACTTTAGAACTACTTCTTTAAAATTACTTACAAGGTCTAAAAGAAAAAAAAAATAACACACATTGCTAGCAAAGTTTCATGACTCTTCCAAACAATCCAAACATTTGGGCACTCATCGAGCAAACATGAATATTATTTATGGTACCTTTTCTTTTGAAGAAATGGACGAGCTATAAAGGTAAAAAGGAAATCCATACTGCATGCACTTTGTTAAGCTTTTTGAATATGTAACTTATTGTAAGCGATACATAATACGTATACCTATGTTGAAATTCTATATATATTTTTTAATGCCAATTTACACAAGCATCGTAATTTGTAATACACGTGGTCGCATTGTTTAGATATCTTCTAATACCTGTCAATCATCAAATTCTATTATATTTCTTGTCTGGTTAGTGGAAATGTCTACCTTTGTG